>CAUYPK010126602.1:0-25069 GCA_963574355.1 Loris lydekkerianus | reverse complement strand
ATTTAAGAGGAATGTGGAGGAATTTGAGTTAACAAATGTTGACATGGTTCAGTGTGATGTGTTCTCATTATCTAACAGAATGTCCAAGTCATTTGACACAGTAATTATGAATCCTCCATTTGGGACCAAAAATAATAAAGGTTAGTAACAAATATATTGGTGTATTTGTAGAAAACTAAGTTTTCAGATTTACTTCATCATTGACTTTTGGATTGAGTGATTTTTATCACTATTCATTAAATAAACCAAACTATTACCTGTAATTTATTACAATTTAAATTTCAATTTGTTGGCAGGTGTGGCTTACACTTGTAATCCTAGGACTCTGGGAGGCCAAGACAGGTAGATTGCTTGAGCTCAGGAGTTTGAGACCAGCCCAAGCAAGAGAGAGACCCAGTCTCTAATAAAAATAGAAAAACTAGCTGGGTGTAGCGCGAGTAACCATAATTCCCACACCTTGGGAGGCTGAGGCAAGATGATTGATTGCTCAAACCCCAGAGTTTGAGTTTGCTTTGAGCTATGTTATCATGGCACTCTACCCAGATGTGACAGAGTGAAACTCTCCAAAAAAAAAAAAAAAAAAGAGAGAGATTTATTCAACACCTGGCTAAGGAATTGAATTTTTCAACCTCTATTTTTACAAATTTATAGTAAATAAAGAGTTGTCTTATTACTTTATTATTTAGACTACTGTTCTTTTCAAGGATAATTTGCCTAATCTTTACAAATGATTATGAAACTTACAAAGGATTTTATACCATCAGCATCTGTTTTTAAAGCCTTAACAGACCCAAGCATTTCAACATGTGCCTGTAAGTAACACTGACTTACTGTGGTTATTAATTTTGTGTTTACTGAGGGAAAGGAGGGTAGTAAGTCAATAAAAGGAGGAAAAATAAATAGTTTAAAAAGTACCTGCCCTCTGCCAAAATGATTCTGCTAACTACACTGTGTGTTCCCTTCTCCTCTTTTTGAAGGTCATGAAGTTGGAATATAGTAGAATTTTTACTTTATTTTTTATTTATTTATTTTTTTTTTTAAAGGAGGTGGTTCCTTGCACTTTTTCTTTTTTGCCTAGGGCCAGGTTTGAACCCACCACCTCTGGGATATGGGTATGCCACCCTACTCCTTGAGCCACGGCTGCTGCCCAGAATTTTTACTTTAGCCTTATTTAACCAAGACAGTAATTCTAGTTTTATTCTGTCAACCTTAACAGAATAGTCTGATGTTTTATTTATTTATACTTTGCCTTATTTGCAGAAGGAATTTGAAGTGGCTATTTAGGACTTTGGAAGAAAATGTTTCTTTCTTTCTTTTTTTCTTTTCTTTAAGCTGCTAGTTTTGATGGAAGAAAATGTTTCTAAATCCTATTCATTTAATCTTCTATTTTGACAAGATTACATAATGTAAATGGGAGTTTTTTCTACTCTTCACAGGGACAGATATGGCTTTTCTAAAGACTGCTTTGGAAATGGCAAGAACAGCAGTATATTCTTTACACAAATCCTCGACTAGAGAAGTAAGTTCAATCATCATGATTTTGTGTATCATTTATTTTTAAATTCGTAGCAGTGTTTTAGGGATTTGCTGTGCCTACTAAATATCACAGTATCTATTTCTCCTGACCTTTTTGACATCTGGCACTTAGAAACTGAATCTTCCCTCCAACTAACTAGCATCTGAGCCTAGCTTTTTTCTAGCCTATATGACTGTTATATATCATTGTTGATAGCTGGTCATGGTGCTGTGATCCCAGCACTTTGGGAAGCCAATGTGGGAGGGTTGCTTGAGGCCAGGAAGTCAAGACCTGCTTGAGTAACATAGTAAGAACCCCATCTCTACAAAAAATTAGTTAGCTGTGGTGGCACATGTAGTTAGCTGTATTTCCAGCTACTTGGGAGGTTAAGGCAGGAGGATCGTTTGAGACCTAGCCTGGATAACAACAATGTGAGACTTTGTTTTGTTTTGTTTTTTTTTAAAGATTTGTTCAGATAGGAACTGTTGCCAAGAAATAGACTACAATTCAGGAATAGAGAAGTATGGTGTAACTAGGGTTACAATATTTTTTGGTTTGCCTGGGTAAGTCCAATTTTATCCCATTGTCCCTGTGTGGCCTGGTATGCTGAAGGGAGGCAGTAAGCCTTGATTTTTAAGAACACTGAGTCTAGAACTAAACAGATTTGAGTTAGCATAATTTTTTCCAGCATCTAATACATGGAGGGGTGTTTCAGATGTCTTCCAGGAAACTGGGGAAAGGGACAGTACTTTTTTAGTGAAAGTATAATATAGTGGCTTGACACCGTACCTCAGTGGTTAGGGCACCGGCCATATATACCAGGGCTGGCGGGTTTGAACCCAGCCTGGGCCTGCTAAACAACAATGACAACTACAACAACAACAACAACAACAACAAAAAAATAACTGGGCGTTGTATTGTAGTGGGTGTCTATAGTCCCAGCTACTTGGGAGGCTGAGGCAAGAGAATTGCTTAAGCCCAAGAGCTTGAGGTTGCTGTGAGCAGTGACACTGCTATACTATACCAAGGGCAACAAAGTGAGACTTTGTTTCAAAAAAAAAAAAAAATTATAAAATTAAAACATAGGCTCTGGTCTGGGCACGGTGGCTCATGCCTGTAATCCTAGTACTCTGAGTCAGGTAGATTGAGCTTAGGAGTTAAAACCAGCCTGAGCAAGAGCAAGACCTCATCTCTACTAAAAACAGAAAAAAAATAGCCCATCATTGTGGCGGATGCCTATGGTCCCAGCTACTTGGGAAGCTGAGGCAAGGGGAACTCTTGAGCCCAAGAGTTTGAGATTGCTGTGAGATATGATCCCACAGCACACTATTCAGGGCAACAGAGTGAGACTGTCTCAGAAGAAGATACAAGCATGGGCTCAGCGCCTAGTAGCATAGTGATTATGGCAGCAGTTACATACACCAAGGCTGGCAGGTTCAAATCTGGCCCAGACCAGCTAAACAACAGTGTCGACTGCACCCAAAAAATAGCTGGGTGTTGTGGTGGGTGCCTTTAGTCCGAACTACTTGGGAGGCTGAGGCAAGAGAATTGCTTAAGTTCGAGAGTTTGAGGTTGCTGTGAGCTGTGATGCCAAGGCACTCTCCTGAGGGTGACACAGTGAGAATCTGTCTCAAAAAATAAATAAATAAATAAGAAAAATACAAGGACACCTTTCTCAGGATAAGCAATCAGGCCTGCTATGAAGTCTTTTCTACACAATGTGGCAAAGTATGAATTCCATGCTGTACAAATACAGTTCATGCAGTAAAAATATGCCACGGGAAAAAGGTACAGTTAAGCAGCAAAATCTAGTTATTTGAATGAATTCCTGTAACCACATTACAAAAACTCCATCTTTGCTGTTTAGTATTGCCATGCTCCACAGCTAGGAGGCTGCATTATCAGTATTGCCTTGGCCAAATTAATAATGGTTTTTTTTTGTTTGTCTTTGTGGGGTTTTTTGGAGACAGAGTGAGACTGTCAAACGGGTTAGAGTGGCCTCAGACTAGCTTAAAGCAACCTCTAATTCCTGGGCTCAAGCAATCCTCTTGGCTCAGCCTCCAAAGTAGCTGTGACTATAAACAGTTGCCAGTGTACCTGGCTAATTTTTCTATTTTTCTGTATAGACAGGGTCTCTTGCTCAGATTAGTCTCAAACTCCTGACCTCAAGCTCTTCCCTCCTTGGCCTCCCAGAATGCTAGGATTACAGGCATGCGCACTGTACCTGGCCTAATGGTTGAATTTTAAGCAAATATTTCATTACTATAAGTGCATTTTTCACGTAATACAGAAGTATTTCCATAAACACAGTAAATAAATAATTTAAGAAATTAATCTGGTACATACTCTGTTTACTGGGAAAGAGGTAAGAGTAATGAATTTCCTTCTAATATTAAGACACTATTTTATGCTGTAGATTTATCTGCCATAAGCTTTTGATTTTGCTTGTTTTAAATATTATATGTAAGTAACATTATTATTGAACCTTACCCCAGACTCCTCTGTCTTTTAAAAGTGCTTGACCTCTATTTGCAGTATAGGTATATTTGATGTAACTTTTTGGTAGAAATATTTAGGTCAGGAGTGGGATGGGGAGACTTTTCATGTTGGAAGGCTACATTACTTTAGCCTTCATAATCAAATGAACCTGCATTTAAGAAACTTCACTTAGGTAACCAAAAAACATATATTATTGGCTTGGAGCCTGTGGCTCAAGTGGCTAAGCTGGTGGGTTCGAATCCAGCCTGGGCCCGCCAAACAACAATGATGGCTGCAACCAAAAAATAGCCAGGCGTTGTGGCGGGTGCCTGTAGTCCTAGCTACTTGGGAGGCGGAGGCAGGAAAATCACTTGAGCCCAGGAGTTGGAGGTTGCTGTGAGCTGTGATGCAATAGTACTCTAACCAGGGCAACAGCTTGAGGCTGTGTCTCAAAAAAAAAAAAAAAAAAGTACATTACTTTGTAAAAATCTATTGTACATTTAATAATCTCAAAAAGTGAAAATAGTTAATTTTTAAGTTAATTAACATTTTAATGATTTTGTTATGTTTGCTTTTTGTTGGAAAGCATTTGAATATTTGGTTGCAGCATAGAGGTCTGCAATTTCAGTTGTCAGTTTATTTTTGAGGCAGAGTCTCCTCTGTCACCCTAGGTGGAATGCCATGGAGTCGTCATAACTCACGGCAACCTCAAACTCTTGGTTGGGCTCATGACATTATCCTGCCTCAGGCTCCCAAGTAGCTTAGACTAAAGGCGCCTGCCACTGTGCCTAGCTAGTTTTTCCATTTTTAGTAGAGACGGGGTCTCACTCTAGTTCAGGCTGGTCTCAAACTCCTGAACTGAAGCCATCCTCTGTCTTGGCCTTCCAGAGTGCTAGGATTATAGACGAGCCTCACTTGAGCCTCTAGATGGGTATCAGTCATTTGGTTTAGGAGTGTCTTGATTAGGTAGGAGAATGTAGATTGACAGCAGTAAATGGTTGAAAAGCAAGAAAACGTTTTGGGGGCATGTTTCCCTATTTCAGTTAGATCTTAGCATCAGATCATGACTTTACAACATCCTCTGCTGAGAGCTCCATTAGTTCTATCTGTAGTTCTTCAGGTGCCTTGGTGATATCAACTGTGTGAGGCTGAAATGCTAATTTGAGTATAGTGTTAGGATTCTTTTTATTTTTTGATACAAGGTGAGACACTTTGTCACCCTTGGTAGAGTGCTGTGACATTATAGCTTACAGCAACCTCAAAACTCTTGAGCTCCAGTGATCCTCTTGCCTCAATTTTTCATTTTTAGTAGAGATGGGGGTCTCACTCTTGTCAGGCTGGGCTCCAGCTCCTGAGTTCAAGCGATCCACTTACCTCACTCAGCCTCCCAGAGTGCTAGAATAATAGGTGTGCGCCACCATGCCCGGCTTTTGATGTTAGGATTCTTCTTTTTTTTGACATAGAGTCTCACTGTGTTGCCCTTAGTAGAGTGCCATGGCGTCACTGCTCACAGCAACCTCAAACTCTTGGGCTTAAGCAGTTCTCTTGCCTCAGCCTCCCAAGTAGCTGGGAAACTGGTGCCCGCCAAAACACCTGGCTATTTTTTGGTTGTAGTTGTCATTGTTTAGCAGGCCCGGGCCGGACTCAAACCTGCCAGCCTTGGTGTATGTGGCCAGGCTGTACTCACTGAACTACAGGTGCTTAGCCTGATGTTAGGATTCTTAAAGTCAATGAACTATATATTTTCATTATATACTCTTAATTAATAGGTCTATAACAGGTGCATCTTTAAATGATTTGCACATATCATCTAGCTCATCAATGACCCTTGCTAAGTGGGGAAAATGTTTATCTGAAATTTCCTTTTGAAGAATTTTGGAAAAAGGTAGCTTTCTTTTTAAATGTTTAGATTTTTTGCCACATATCATATATAGACTTCATTTTGCCCTGTAAAGAAATATTCATTTTTATTTGACATGCTATTACAGAAAAAAATGCATTCCTATATAAATCTTTTAATTCACATTGCTCGATTCTTTTCTTCATAAAATGTAACTGTTCTTACAGACAATTGAATTTTTTTAATGTTGATATTGCAGTATCACAAAGCAAGCAAGTCATCTTTAGCAGAAACAATATTGCAATTCCCAATCTTCAAAAAAACTATTTTCTTCCTTCGGCATTCTTTTGGTCTTGACGTGATAAGCTATTAAGCAGACAGAATTAAAAAATGCTCTCGAGGCTTGGCGCCTGTAGCTCAGCAGCTAGGGTGCCAGCCACGTACACTGGAGCTAGAGGATTCAAATCTAGCCTGGGCCTGCCAAACAACAACTACAACCAAAAAATAGCTGGGCATTCTGGGTCTGTAGTCCCAGCTACTTGGGAGGCTGAGGCAAGAGAATCGCTTAATGCCCCATATGCTGGAGGTGGTGGGTTCAAACCCAGCCCCAGCTATAAACTACAAAAAAAAAAAAAGAGAATCACTTAAGCCAAAGAGTTTGAGGTTGCTATGAGCTATGATACTACAGCACTCTACCAAGGGCAACAGCTTGAGGCTGTCTCAAAAAAAAAAAAAGACTCCAGCATAGACAAAATGCTTCTAATACCAAATACTGTTATCTCTTACTATATACAAGTTGCATAATTTAGAGCGATTATGGTCAGCTTTCTTTTTCCATTTCCATTGATGTTGGATTGTTATATATTTGTAAATTTTAAAGCCATTTTAATAACAAATTACTAACCAAAAACTTTGGGAAGTGGTTCAAGAATGTTAGGCTTATTGTTAGCATAGTTCAGAACATTTTTCATAGTCTACAGCACTCTGATAAGAGGATAAGGAAACTGAGGCAGGGAGCATGAGTAATTTACTGTTACATAGCTTGTAAGTAGATCTACAGGTCAAATGTGGGCAGTCTAGATCAAGATACCACGATCTTACTATATGGTCATTGAATTGCCTGTGGTTATAGATCTTTTTGCTAAATGGTTTCCAGAAAGATAGCTAACTTAATGAAATAATGCCGCAGGAAACTGAGTACTGATAGATTTCTGCCATAGTCATGCATCCCTTAACAACAGAGCTACATCCTGAGAAATGTGTTATTAGGCAATTTCGTTGCCCTGTGAACTGCTACCTACTCTATTATAGTATAACCTGTTGCTCCTAGGATATAAACCTGTACAGATGCTACTGTACTAAATACCATAGGTAATTGTATCATAGTGGTATTTATCTAACAAATATAAGTTTTCTATTTTTAGTAGAGATGGGGTTTCACTCTTCCTCTCCTCGGGCTAGTCTTAAACTTCTGAACTCAAGAGATGATCCTGCTTTGGTCTCCCAGAGTGCTAGGATTACAGGTGTGAGCTACTGCTCCATTTAGCATCAAGACAGGATGTCACTAGGCCAAAGGTATTTTTCAGCTCTCTTATAATGCAGTCTGCTGTTGACTAAAACATTACAGTGGTGGTACATGACAGTAACTTTTTGTTACTTGATCTAATTATGTAATTTGGTTCAGGTTGTTAAATACTATAGATTAAAAACGGTTTTTTTTTTTTAGACAGTGTCTCACTTTGTTGCCCTTGGTAGAGTGCCATAGCATCATAGCTCACAGCAACCTATAATCTTGGGCTCAAGCAATCCTCTTGCCTTAACCTCCTGAGTAGCTGGGACTACAGGGGCCTGCCACAATGCCCCGCTATTTTTAGAGGCAGGATCTGGCTCTGGCTCAGGATGGTCTTGAACCTGTGAGCTCAGGCAGTCCACCCACCTTTTAGAGTGCTGGAATTACAGGCATGAGGGATTTGCCCAGCTCTAATGAAATTTTTTAAGTTTGAAAACTTAATCTTGAGCCAGGCATGATGGCTCACATCTAGCACCCTCTGCAATCCTAGCACTCTGGGAGGCCAAGGCAGGTGGATCACCTGAGCTCAAGAGTTCGAGACCAGCCTGAGCAAGAGTAAGACCTCATCACTAAAAAGTAGCCAGGCGTTATGGTGCCTGTAGTCCCAGCTACTCAGGAGGCTGAGGCAAGAGGATCACTTGAGCCCAAGAGTTTGAGATTGCTGTGAGCTATGATGCCACCACACTCCACTGAGGGACAAAGTGAGACGCTGTCTCAGAAAGAAAAAAGCTTAATCTCAAGTATTAGTAAAAAGCAGTTTTTAAAAAATCAGCTTATAACCTGTTATTTATATTCAGCATGTTCTAAAGAAAGCTGCGGAATGGAAAATCAAGATAAATATTATTGCAGGTAAGACAAGTCTCAACTTTAATTATCTAAAGGGGCCAACATGCATTAGCCCAACCAAATTTTCATACAAGGGCTAAGAAAATATACCATAGAACAGCGGTTCTCAACCTGTGGGTCACAATCCACAGGAACTGTATTAAAGGGCTTCGGCATTAGGAAGATTGAGAACCACTGCCATAGAATGTTTTCAGAGTGGTAAAGTGTGACTTATAATGGATTGCAGAGGGTGAACAGTTATCAAAGTTTACCTGAATAGTCTCAATTTAT
This sequence comes from Loris lydekkerianus, assembly GCA_963574355.1. Taxonomy (NCBI): domain Eukaryota; kingdom Metazoa; phylum Chordata; class Mammalia; order Primates; family Lorisidae; genus Loris; species Loris lydekkerianus. The sequence goes on along the minus strand of CAUYPK010126602.1, from coordinate 16,549 downwards.
GCATTTCATGGGAAATTTCTATTGGCACTCAGTCATTCCAGAGTCAGCACATTACACAGCTTCATAATGACTAAAAATAATGGGCTTATCGTTGGTAAGACCTTGGTTTGAAATCTATGGGAAATGCATCCAGATTATACCTGGATAACCTTTCTATTTCAATTTTCTAATTGCCCCTATTCTTAAGTAACACTGACCTTTTACTTTTTGGTGGAAGATAGAATATAACCATCTATCTACACTACCATATTTGATAGCATTTTTATTACTAAATTAGCTAATAGTCACAAACATCAAAGCAGGAAAAACATATAGAGGCTTACCATACTCCAAATAATTTTGAAAAGCTTGAAATAAAAGTGCATTAAGGGGGACATGTGTTTTATACAATAAACTAACCATGGATTGGCAGTATGGTGTTAAAACACATAACTAAATGTATTACTGTTCATAATAACTAGTAACTAAGTTATTTTTAAAAATCTGTTGGTTTCTTATTGTATTCAGTATTTTCATTTCTTAGTTTATTATTACAGTATACAATATGGAATACCTTGGAACAGTCCAAGTAGTATACTAAGCCAGATTCTTGCAACTCCAAATGTCCTCAGACTATCAGTATTGACATCCCTGAGCAAGCTTGTTAAAAATGCAGAATTTTAGACACCCCTCCCCACCTGCATTAGAATCTGCATTTTAAAAAGATCCCCAGGTGATTTGATTGCACATCAAAATTTGAGCGCTGTGACCTACAGGATTAGGATTTATGCTGCAAATCTGAAGAACAGGTAAGAGTCCTTGCTATCTCTCTAAAATAGATCAGTAGGAAGAGATCAGAGAATATACATTATTCGTTAGAAGAATATAAAAAACTTTTTAATTTCAGAGCTTATTAGGAAAATAGCTACTTACGACCATTACTAAAACCTGGACAAGAAAATTTTGAAATAAGCCTGGTTATTACAAGACTTGAGCTAGCTACAGACCATTAGGAAATTAAAAATGGAAAGGTACTATCATTTTCGTAATTTTTTTTTTGTCTACTTCTTATCCTTCTAAACCCTTTACTAACCTCATTTTTGTTACAAATGGCCAAAATAGCAGAAATGCCATACTCAGTTTGCAATGGCCAATCTTGGAGATATAACAAGTCAGTACTTGAGTAAATTAAAGTGATAGGTCTAAATGTTCAGTTTACCAGCATTTATACTTCAGTTCTGTTGTTGTTTTTAATCAAGCGTAGTAAATATTTGGAAACAATTTTTATCTGTAGGTGGCTTTTGTTTTACAGAGCTTCGATATGACCTGCCAGCATCATACAACTTTCATAAAAAGAAATCAGTAAGTCTATTGATTTGGCTTGTCTGTATTCAGTATTGAATAACAATAATCGTTTCTAATGTTGTATCAAGTTACCTGGGTAAATACAGAAAGCCAGCGTAAGAGATGGGATGAGTTAACTGGGAAGAGCCATCATTAACCTAGTTTTAAATTCTTTCTCAAATGCTTTGGGCATAAAAAAGAAAATCTAAGGTTTTGCTCTTTTTATATAGGATATATTTATTTGCCTGTAGTAGTATATCCTCATATTACAAAGGCAATTAACGTAATGGAAGAATCTTCCTTTTGAGTCATCTGAAATAACACAAACTATACATTCCAAAAAAAAAAAAAATCTTCATTTGGATAACAACAACAAAAAGATAAGATAAACAAAAAACTTTTCTTTTCTTACAGGTGGACATTGAAGTGGACCTAATTCGATTTTCATTTTAAAATCTTCCAAAAGCAAAGGCATTTTAAAAGCTAAAATGAATTTAAAAAATGTGTATTAAACTATTGGTCTCCAGCACCATTTTCTGTTTTCTGTTGTTTTGCTGGGAGTTCTTCCTTGTCTGTTTCTTCTCTTGCTCTTTTCACGGGTCCTATACAATGATAAAATTTTTGTTAAGATCATGTAAGCACTGCTGTTTTAATATTGAGCATAACTGTTGATTCTTTTTTGAGAAGATTAGCAACATCTTCCTTGAACCCATGAGAAAAGACTTTTTAAACCATCTGATCTTCTAATCTTCTAAACCAGCAGTTCTCAACCTATGGATCGCGACCCACAGGAACTGTATTTAAAGGGCCGCAGCATGTGGAAGTTTGAGAACCACTGTTTAAACATCTTGTCTCCCACCCATGAAACAGCACAACTGAGATAAAACTGTAATAATCCAAGATTAGCACTTCTACAGAAGTTAAAAAACTAAAAAAACTACATCCTTGTTCTCCCTGACAATTTCTCATGAAAATACAAATTTCTCCTCAAACTATCAAAAGACTTTAAAAAAAACTTACCAGTTGCACCATTTTCATCATGTTCATCATCACTATCAAATTTAGTTTTCTTGCCCTGAAACTGCACTTTTCCTTTAGCAGACCCAGGCTGGGTAGCTTTATTACCCTTATTTTTTCCCTTAAATCTGCGACCTGTAGAAAACATATGTGAGACTTAGTAAAGAAACTCTCTCTTGCCAATGTTTTTAAACACTGATTTAAATTTTTACTCAAGCCCTCAATAATTTTACTCAACTATTTTTACTCTGATTTTTCTTCAAGACTTAACTAACCAACTCTTAAAGAAAAATCAGAATAGGTTTTGTATCTATAGCCCAGCGGTTAGGGCACTGGCCACACACTGGGGCTGGCAGGTTCAAACCCAGTCCGGGCCTGCTAAACAATGACAACTACAACAAAGAAAAATCAGAATAAAATGACCTTTTGACTTCCATTTGTTTAGAGATTCTTGTTGGTCTTCTATGATTTTTTTCAATGCTTCTTTTTCCACTTCTCCTTCTAATACTTCCCATGTCACTTCTTTGTTCCTTAATTGTAGGTTGCCATTATTTGCATCTTTGGCTTTATCCAATGCTTCCATGGCTTTTTCCTTAAACAGAATTATCCCCTATGCCAAAGGAAAAAAATGAAAACCATACCCTTAGTTTTTAGTCCCACAATTATTTTCTTTGTTCCAAGTAACTTTTCCTATTCTGCAAATCTTCCATGCAATTACCAGTTTGAATGAATTTTACTAAACATTAGAAAAGGAATGCTACAAAAGTAAACAGTTAACACCGATTATTCACAGTATAATTTAGAAAATATCAGACATAATATCCAGCGACAGGAATAACAAAGTAAATAACCAAGTACAAAATACTTTTAATAAACAAAAAACTGTTTTCTAATTTTATCTTCCAAAAGATAAGTTTCTACAGATGTTTTAAATTACTATAAAACATGTTTCCAAACCTCTTTTGCGCCTCTGACAAAGTATATCCATTTTATTTCACCGTGACTTGAGAAAAGGACGTGCAAATCTTCTCTACAAGTCTGATCATCTAAATCACCTGAAAATTTCAGCAAGCACCCAATCTTTTCTTCTAGAGATTTCTATAAAAATATATAAAACAAAAAGTTTCTTAAAAGCAACCATCAATCAAAAATGGCTCACACCACTCTATACCTATACAAGGAGAAACCTAGAAACCAAAATACTAAAGTAGTTTAATAGTGTACTTTACTTTTCGTTTACAATGGCTTATGATTTTTTTTATGTATTTAGTTACTTCTTATTTTATTTTAGAGACTGTCACCCTGGTAGAGTGCCGGGGCATCATTATAGCTCATGAAAACCTCAAAACTCTTAGGCTCAATTGATCTTCTTGCCTCACCCTCCCAAGTAGCTGGGACTACAGGCTCCCTCTACAAAACTGGGCTAATTTTTCTATTTTCTTTTTAAAACAGAGATGGTATTTTGCTCTTGCTCACTCAAGCTAGTCTCAAACTCCTGATCTCAAGGCATCCTCTACACCTCAACCTCCCAAAGTGCTAGGATTATAGGCATGAACCACTATGCTTGGCCTGGCTTCTGATTTTAATTAAGTTCTTCTACAAGTGATACAGACAGTTATAAACTGCATAAATCTGATTAAACTATCTCTGGATAATTTGGGGGCAATATTACTTATATGTTCCATCAGTGCAATGACAACTCTAGATTTGCTTACTCATTTTCTTTAGAAAGTCCACAGACTTTTAAGTAATTCTTTAACTTTGAATTATAGCTGTATGACCTACCACAAATACTTACCAATTCAGCAGCATCCTCTAACTTTTGTTTATCTTCTGGCTCTCTACAAATAAAAGTGTTATAATTACAACACGTTTCCATTTGGTATATTAGAAAATTAAATCCTAATAAAGTTAACCTTGATCATCATCACTAAATTATTAAATAATCAAAGCCAATCCTTAAGTTTTTGATTATCCAATGCTAGACACAATGGGGCCCCTAAATTATCAAGGCAGCTTAGCCTCTCAATGTTTCACTAGCAAAAAAAAGCAGATTGCTACACATTTCAGAGCACCCCATCAACTTTCCCAGAACTCTACTCTTGTCAGAGGATTAAAGAATTCAAATTATGGGCGGCACCTGTAGCTCAACGGGGTAGGGCGCCGGCCCCATATGCCAGAGGTGGCAGGCTCATACCCAGCCCTGGAGAAAAAAAAAAAAAAAAAAAAATTCAAATTATGTCATTTGTTCAGCATACTTACTGTTTAGCTCTTAACTTAGCTTCTGCTTTATTTTGTTTTCTTTCTTCATTTTTTTTTGCAAAGTAATCATCCCTAAAAAACACAACACAGAGGCAAAGTTCTGGAGAACAAAGACTGAAAACTACTTAGAATGACTTAGGACATGGCTTAATTAGCCAGGCGTTGTGGTGGGCGCCTATAGTCCTAGGGTACTTGGGAGGCTAAGGCAAGAGAATTGCTTAAGCCCAAGAATTTGAGTTTACTATGAGCTGTGACTGGCGCCATGGCACTCTACCGAGGGTGACATAATAAAACTCTCAAAAAAAAAAAAAAAAAGACATGGCATAAGCAAGGAGTATTACATTTTCTATCATCATAATCACCTAAAAATTCAAAATATGCAAAAGAAGTTACTTCCATATTTAAATAAGGGTTTTTTTGTTTGTTTTTGTGAGACAGTCTCACTCTGTTGCCTTGGGTAGAGTACTATGGTGTCATAACTCACGGCAACCTCGAACTCTTGGGCTTGAGTAGCTGGGACAATAGGTGCCCACCACAATGCCCAGCTAGTTTTTCTATTTTCAGCAGAGAGAGGGTCTCGTTCTTGCTTGGGCTGATCTCAAACTTCTCGACTCAGTTAATCTTTCTGCCTCAGCTCCAAGAATGCTAGGATTACAGGAGTGAGCCACCATGCCTTAGCTGTTTCAGTTTTCTACAGGTTAATTTCATAAAAAGAAAATTCTAAAGTCCAAACCCAAGAATAAAAGCAATTATAGAAATCATGTTAAAAAATTGAGCACTCTGGTAGGCCAAAGTGGTTGGACTGCTTGATCTCAAGAGTTCAAAACCAGCCTAATCAAGAGTGAGGCCCCATCTCTAAAAAAAGTAGCTAGGAATTGTAGTGGGTGCCTGTAGTCCCAGGTACCTGGAAGGCTGAGGCAAGAGGATCACCTGAGCCCAAGAGTTTGAGGTTGTTGTGAGCTGTGACATCACAGCACTCTACCCAGGACAACAAAGTGAGACTCTGTCCCCCCCAAAAAATAAAAATAAAAAATAAAAAAATATATATGTATGTATACATAAAATTATGAAAAAATAAGTAATTGAAGGGGGAGCTCCTGTGGCTCAAAGGAGTGGGGCACTGGCCCCATATGCCAGAGGTGGTGGGTTCAAACCCAGCCCCGGCCAAACCTGCAAAAAAAAAAAAAAAAAAAATTGAGGATTTAACACCCGTTAAGTATGATTCATCACGAATCTGTAAGGCAGTAAGTTTTAATACACACCACTTAGTAGACTGTATGATGCAAAAGTAGGAAACTATGTTCCTACACCTAACTTTTATCACAAAAATGTTCTGGCTCCTCCTTTTTCTTTCTTTTTTTTTTTTTTTTGTAGAGTCAGAGTCTCACTTCATCACCCTCAGTAGAGTGCTGTGGCGTCACACGGCTCACAGCAACTTCCAACTCCTGGGCTTAGGTGATTTCTCTTGCCTCAGCCTTCTCAGTAGGTGGGACTACGGGTGCCCACCACAACACCTGGCTATTTTTTTGTTGCAATTTGGGTGGGGCCTTCCCACTGAGCCACAGGCACCGCCCTGGCTCATTTTTAGACACACACAAGAATGTAATCCAAATCTTAAAAAATCTTTTGTACTGCATAAAAATGTAGGCATAGACTGTGAAAAATAAGAACAGATGAAAACTACACAGTGATTTACTGTCTAATCACACAGAAAACCCAAATTTTTTTAGTCTCTAGTCTGACTCCAAGTTTTAGATGGAAAATAAGCACCAAAACATAGCCTCCTTTATAACTGCACTGAAAAGGTACTAACAAATACTTTCTTTCAGTCTCAAAAGACTAGACAGTTCCCAATAAACAAATTTCAAACATTTCTCATAGGATACCAAAAATATTGGCCTTATAGGAGATGCTACTTCATGTTCCTTACCCCCCGTATGTCAATTCCATATAACTAAGTGGCAAGAAAAATTAACAAAAGACTTACTTGAAAAGTATTAGCAAGTCAGTGTCTTTGTACTTTTGGTCAGGGGTCTCTACAAACTTCTTAGCAGATTCAATGCTATCAAACACGGCAAATATTGATCCCTATTAAAAGGCAAGATAAGATTTTTTTTTTAAAGTCATGTCCTATGTATTTTAGAACTAGAAAAAGTCGGTCTCATTATCTCATTATACCTTAAATGCTTTGTGCAATGTTCTTCTCATCTGAATATTTAGTACTTGACCTTTATCTTCTAACCATTCTTTTATGTCATCCAGGGTTGCATCAGTTGGGAAGCCTTTCTGTGAAAAGTGAGAAGAAAGGTACAAATAATGACTTTTCAGGTAAACAGCCAGAGAATATAATTAATTCTGTCTTGAAACAAAGCAGATATATAACTCTATTTCTCTCTCAAATGCTTGTTTAAAAGCCATTATTTTCCAGTGCAATAAGTGACTCAACTGGTGTTTCAAAACAATTCACATGAAGCAGAAAAAAAATGAGATTATGTATGTGTTGTGTTAATAAATGATAAAGTTGGGTGAACTATCACCCATTATATGATCTACTTACGTCTGAAAATTTCCAATAAAAGTGCTATTTAAAAATCAGTATGCTGGGTGGTGCCTGTGGCTCAGTGGGTAGGGCGCTGGCCCCATATACCGAGGGTGGCAGGTTCAAACCCAGCCCCAGCCAGCTGAACAGCAGTGGCAACTCCAACAAAAAATAGCCGGGCATGTGGCAGGTGTCTGTAGTCTCAGCTACTCGGGAGGCTGAGGCAAGAGAATTGCTTAAGCACAAGAGTTAGAGGTTGCTGTGAGCTGTGACGCCATAGCACTCTACCAAGGGCGACAAAGAGAGAATTTGTCTAAAAAAAGAAAAATCAGTATGCTAAAATGAACTGATATCAAATTTAGCAGTTGTTGAAAAATAAGGACAGTTAATATGCACTGAGTGCTTCAGGGGTCCTCAAACTATGGCCCATGGACCACATGTGACGATGTGATTGTATTTGTTCCCGTTTTGTTTTTTTGCTTCAAAATAAGATTATCTGCAGTGTGCACAGGAATTTGTTCAGTTTTTTTTTTTTTAAACTATAGTCTGGCCCTCCCAACAGTCTGAGGGACAGTGAACTAGCCCCCTGTTTAAAAAGTTTGAGGACCACTGGAATATGCCAAAGATTTTACTGAATGGTGTATGGGTTTCTGCATTTAATTTTCAGAACAGTTCAATAAGGTAGAAAATATAATCCATGACCGGGCACGATAGCTCATGGCTCATAATAGGGATTACAACTCTGGGAGGCTGAACTGGATGGATTGCCTGAGCTCAGTTCAAGAGCAGCCTGAGCAAGAACAAGACCCCATCTCTAAAAATAGGTACACACCGTGGGGGCACACCTGTCCCAAATCACAGCTACTTGGGTGGCTGAAGCAAGAGAATTGCTAGAACCCAAGAATTTGAAGCTGCTGTGAGCTAAGACACTACAGCACTCTACTGAGGGTGACAAAGTGAGACTCTGTCTCAAAAAAAAAAAAAAAAAAAAGAAAAGAAAATATAATCCACGTTTATGAAGGCAAAACCATGATTTCTGAACTGTTATTTTTACTCATTCTACTTTCTAAATAAACATAAGATATTAAATGCATTAAAGGCCCACTTACAATATAAACAGATCTGTTTTTTACATTATTTTTATATTCATCAGTCACTTCAGGGAGGGGTTTGGTTGGAGACCTTCTGATTTTAGTTTTATCTTCACTGATTTCCATGAGTTCTGCCTTGGATTTGCTCAGTGCTTCCACAATTACATTAAAGTCTGTTGTGAGACGATTTAACCTAAAGAGTTGATATAAAATACCACAAGATTTAGTAGAAGCTCTCATTGTTAAAAGGAAATCTGATGATTTTAGTAAGGTTTTTACCTGTTGAATTTTATCATGATCTCCAAAGGTACCCAGCCTTCATCCAATTTGATCTGTTCCTTTAAAAATTTGTCCCGTGGCAAATTGAAATCTCCAAAATAATACTGTGAGATTAGAATTCAGAGTAATAAAAATGTTGACTCCAATCCTGAAATTTATTACTTTTACATAATCAAGTTCTATTCTTTAAAAATGCATGTTATAACTGACAAGAAGCAATAAACATTTTTCCTAATTATGCTATAATAAAATGTTTGTAATACAATTAACAAAAAGATAAAACTAACATGTTGATTTCTAAAACAGTGTAACAAATGTGCCAATAGACTAGAGAGCCTTGAAACAAAAATATATTTAAAGATGCATTATAAGTCTCTTGTTTTTAATCAGTGTGGAAAGAATAAATTGTTAGGCCAGGCACAGTGGCTCACACCTGTAATCCTAGCACTCTGGGAGGCTGAGATGGGTGGACTGCTAGAGGTCAAGAGTTCGAGACCAGTTTGAGCAAGGGCAATACCTCATCTCTTAAAAAGTAACAGGGCATTGTGGCGGGCGCGTGTAGTCCCAGCTACTCTCGAGACTGAGACAAGAGGATCACTTGAGCCCAGGAGTTTAAGGTTGCTGTGAGCTGTGGCACTCTACTGAAGTCAACATAGTAAGAGTCTATTAAAAAAATAATAATAATAAAGGATTATTAAAAATTCAAAAATTAGCTGGTGGCCCAGTGCAATAGCTCACACAAGTAATCCTTGCATCTGGGAGGCTGAGTCGGAAGGACTACTTTAGCTTAGGAGTTCGAGACCAGCCTTTCCAAGAGCATGACCCCCATCTCTACAAAAAATAGAAAAGAAAAAAAAAAAAAAACAAGATCAAGGCATTGTGGCAGGGGTCTATGGTTCCATCTACTTGGGTGGCTAAGGCAGGAAGATTGCCTGAACCCAGAGCTTGAGGTTGCTGTGGGCTAGGCTGATGTGATGGCACTTTAGCCTAGGGGAACAGAGTGTCTCAAAAATAATAAATTTTTTAAACTAGAAAAAATAAATATTAGGTGATATGGCTTATGTCTATGGTCCCAGCTATTTGGGAGGCTGAGGCAGAAGGATACCTTGAGCCCAGGAGTTCAAGAGTATAGTTAGCTATGATCATTTCAGACTCTAAAAAGAAAAATACAAGAAGAATGCTTACATAGGAGAACAATGAAAGAAAATAAAAAAGGAAACACCCCACTAGAAAAACAGGTAAAGGACACTTAAGTCCAATTTCATTATTTAGTCAAAGAATTGCAATTTAAAGCAATGAGTTAACATTTTTTCACCTAACTAGCTAACATTACCCTCCCCACAGAAGAATACATATTTTGTGGGTGGCGCCCATGGCACCGTGGGTAGGGCACTGGCCACTTGAAGCAGGGCTGGCAGGTTCAAACCTGGCCTGGACCAGCTAGGACAACGATGATAACTGCAACAACGACAACAAAAAAATGGCCAGGCGTTGTGGTGGGCTCCTGAAGTCCCAGGAGCTGCTTGAGAGGCTGAGGAAGGAGAATCGCTTAAGTCCAAGAGTTTGAGGTTGCTGTGAGCTGTGACGCCACAGCACTCTACCCAGGGCGACAGCTTGAGACTCTGTCTCAAAAAAAAAAAAAAAAAATTTTTTGACCTAAACACAGAGAAATGGTCAGGCAGGTAAATATGTAAATTGGCATATCATAATTTTTTTAAAGTGTGCATAATCCTTTAGCCAGGGCAGGTCTTTCAAGGAATTTTGTCTACAAGTATTCAATAAACATGTAAGATCTGTATGTAAGAATATCCATCAAAGAACTATTATAGCTAACAAAATAAATTACCTCAGGCGTACCCAACCTGCAGCCCTGGGCCACATGCTGATTATGTGAGAAGGGTTTTTTTGCTTATCTATGGTGTTGGAAATCATAAAAAGTATGCATGGACTTTTTTTTTTGCCCATCAGCTTTAGTTAATATTTGTATATTTACTCTGTGGCTCAAGACAACTGTTTTCTTCCAATGTGCAACAGAGGGAAAAAAAAAGGTTTGACACCTCTGATCTACACATTAAATAAGGGAATGGATAAATTATTGATGACATAAAACTTTACTCTCCAAAATGCATCTCATGTTAGGTGGGGGAAAGAGAAGGAAATAAAAATTGTTAAATGTGCCACTATGGTGGGGGCTATTTATAAATGGGATGGCTACTATATGTGTGAAGGCAGGAATATACAGAACATCGTTGTGCCTAATGCTCAATTTTGCTGTGAACCTAAAATTGCTTTACATTAGGCTTGGTGCCCGTAGCACAATGGTTATAGAACCAGCCACATAAACCAAAGGTGGCAGGTTCAAATCGGACCCAGGCCAGCTAACCAACAACCACCACCACAATAAAAAATAGCCAGGCATTGTGGTGGACTCCTGTAGTCCCAGCTACTTGGGAGGCTGAGGCTAGAGACGCGCCTAAGTCCAGGAGTTGGAGGTTGCTGTGAGCTGTGATGCCACAGCACTCTACCAAGGGCAACATAGTGAGATTCTGTCTCAAAGAAAAAAAAAATTACATTAATGTGAGCATGAAGCAAAATGTGAAAGGTTTTTAATCATGATAATCTCAGGAGGGTAGGGTTTGAGAGGTGGCAGGTTTGGGAAGGGACATTAATAACCTTTTCTATATACATCTTAGTATTATTCTAAGCATTAAACACAAAACGAATAATTCATAACTTTCTCCACAATCAGTAAGACATTAACACTGAAAAAAGGTAACACAGGAAAGTTTATATGGCAGACGGATACTGCTTTTTGAAAAAAATATTTGAGTTGCCAAAAAAATCTCACACCAAACAATTTGATGTGAGGGGTTTCTAAGTAAGAACATGAATTTAGAGATAATTTCCCAAAGAGCCATTATCAATACTGTAAATCTGTAACATAAACATAATACCTAAATTTAAATTTGAAAAAATGCTAAGATGACTTTGAAAACAGGTAACAGCTGGAAACTGGGCAGAAAAAACTACTACTAAGAATATAGTATTATTTAACAGGGAAACAAGAATTATTTTACCAAGAATTTTGATGTTATTTTATGTACCAGGCACTCTTCTAAGTGTTTTATGTTTTATTAACTAACTTAAGTCTCAAAACCACCTTGTGAGGATACTATTATCAATCTCATTTTATATAGAGAAGGAAACTAAAATAAAAGAGTAAGTAACACTTGTTAGCAGTGTTACCTTTTCAAATGTTTATAGCTCTTGGATTTCAGTCTATCTAGCTCCACTAATAGAAAACAGTTCATTTAATTTTAAGAATCAAAGACAAGCCAAAATTCTAATAGGTCCATATACTTAAATTACATTTTTCTTTCTGTCTTTGTTTTGAGGCCCTAAATTTCCTTTCAAGGAACTTGTTTTTACAGCTTATAGAACAAGAATCATACCTCAATTTGATGACAGATTTTGGCCTCCAGAGCAGCCATTTTTTCATTATCACCATTTTCAGCCATCCTGGCTATCTATAAATTTTCCCAAATTAGCAGAAAGAGGTTAAGGGTTTGTTTTTTTTTAACATAAAACTCAAGACCAGAAAGAGAATGTATAAAAATTATTAATATTTCATTGTTTTCTTAAAAATTAAGAATTTCCGAACTATTTCAATAAAACAACACTTTGAAATAAGTGATGAACAACTGAAATACTATCAATAATCCCCCCATCCAGTAAATCACCATCCCATCTTCTATAACAAAGTAACTGGTTATCTTCATTTAGCTGGTCAAGCAAATCTGGAGGAAATTTCCACTCCATCTTAGCATTTCTAGCTCTAAACAGATCACTGTCAGTATTACTTACTCATGGCTCCCTGTGCTATTTGCTTGGTATGGGTCCATTGCTTTTAAAATTAGTCACAAAAAAAACTCGTCAGCAAATGTTTAAGATAAAAAGTTAGTTGGCCGTGGTTATATTAGACACTGTATTATGAAAACAAAAATTTGACAATATGGAACCACTAATACAACATTAAACCAGGGGCTATCCATGCCTACTAACATGCTAGTGTGTTGGATAGCTTCACATCCCTGACATTAACACTGCAGGGAAAAAAAGAAGGCTGCGACGTTCACATCACTTGCCTCCTGTGTGCAACCGACCCACCCAGTCATTCCTACTGTACAAAAGTTCTATGAATAAACTCATCAAGTATATCTGTCATGGCCAGCGCCTGTGGCTCAAGGAGTAGGGCGCCAGTCCCATATACTGGGGGTAGCAGGTTCAAGCCCGGCCCCGGCCAAAACTGCAAAAAAAAAAAAAAAAAAAAAAAAAAATATCTGTCATTAGTTCAGTATAGTGACAAATTATTTATTGTAAGTACACTTTTAAAAGGTATTGCTGTAACTGCTATTTAGTCACCTGGGTACACATGGCAAACTGCGCAGTGGGATCTGCTCCGCCTGGTGTACATCCCATCCAGAGTTTATTCAATTTCTGAATTGCTTTGTCCATCTATCACGATCTACACTCCTAAATCACTACCTTGATCTAGGGCCCCTTATAAAACAAACGATGAGATTTTAAAAAAACTGTGTAATCGTTGCAAGACTGCTTTTCCCTGCCCAATTGTGAACTTCCTTCCATCAAATACTTTTCCAGAATGTAAAACTAGAAGTGAAATATTCCCATTTCACAAAGACATAAGTGTACCAGGGCCCTAAAACCCAACCGAGTGACGACTGAGTACACCCGAGGTGCCAAGTTCTGTGGCCTCCGCCGATTCCCACAGGGGCAAGTCTGATGCCGGTGCCGGTATTCCCAGGAAAACGAGACACACGGGCAGAAACCTCTGCCTTCAGCTACAGCAGAAAGCGGTGGAGGTAAGAAACCGCAAGGATGAAAAGTTGTGGGGTGCCCTCCACCCCCGCAGACCCGCCCTGAAGCAGCCACAGGCTCACCTGGGCCCCAGCCCCGCGTGGGGAACCCCAGGTTGCCACACTCCCCGCAGGTGCAGCCCCGCGGCGATGCGCGCCCCCTCCCCTCCCAGCCGCCGCGGCCCACTCAGCGCGCGGCCCGAACGTGAGGCCGGCGGCCAGCAGCCGCATGCCGCGTGGGGCAGCCGGGCACGGGAACGCGCCGGAGCGCACCACGCAGAGCGAGCCCTTTGTACCTGCTTCTCATTAGCCACCGACAGCTGCTCACCTTTGAGGTTCTGTCCCCACAGAGCCACACCACAGGTCCACCACCAGCGACGCCCGGAATTCCCAGCGCCGCCGGCCGGCCAGAAGCTCCTAAAAAAGATGGGCGCCGTTCCGGCAGGCTTTGCGCGCCCAGTGGGCGGGGCCGCAGACCTGCGAGGGCTGGCGCCTCTCTCTGAGCATGCGCAGCGGCGCAGACTCCCACGGATCTCAGAGATTGGGTTAAAACTCAGGGAAAGTGTGTTTGGGGATGGCTGCTTATTTGTGTTAGGCTAAATTATTTATTTTTGAGTATTTGTGGATAGCATCTGTATCCTAGGTCTTCCTCTGGTCCTCCATTCACATAAAGTGTTTGTTTTTCTTTCTTCTTTCCTTTTTTTTTTTTTTTTAGAGATAGAGTCTCACTTTATCGCCCTTAGTAGAGTCCTATGGCATCACAGCTCACAGCAACCTCCAACTCTTGGGCTTAAGCGATTCTCTTGTCTCAGCCTCCCAAGTAGCTGAGAACAACAGGCGTCCGCTACAACACCGGCCTATTTTGTTATTGTTGTTGCGGTTGGCATTGTTGTTTTAGCTGGCCTGGACTAAGTGTTTGGGTTTCTTAATTTTATATTATACTTTTCAAAATATATTTTATTTCATATTTAAAATTTTTAGTTTATGTGTATCTCCAAACTACATCGTGTTGAAATAGCTCCAAAAATAAAAAAAAAAGAGAAGTGAAATTTTTAAAATGTTCACATAACTTTCTTATTACAGTATGTTGTTATAATTATTTTTTTTTTTGTAGAGACAGAGACTCACTTTATGGCCCTCGGTGGAGTGCTGTGACGTCACAGCTCACAGCAACCTCCAACTCCTGGGCTTAGGTGATTCTCTTGTCTCAGCCTCCCGGGGAGCTGGGATTACAGGCACCCACCACAACACTAGCTATTTTTTTGTTGCAGTTTGGCCGGGGCGGTTTTGAACCTGCCACTCTTGGTATATGGGGCCGGTGCCTTACCAACTGAGCCACAGGCGCGGCCCATAATTATTCTATTAGTTATTGTTGTTGATCTCTTAGTGTGCTTAATTTATAAATTAAATTTTGTCACAGATGTACATATAGGAAAACATAACATATGTGGGGTATGGTACTATCTGAGGTTTCAGACATCCGCTGAGGGTTTTGGAAAATAAAATATCCCCTGAGGATAAGTGGGGAGTATTACTGTATGCTATATAGAAATGTATATGCAATAATGAGAAATACTAACAGGACAAATTCAAATATAAATGAAGACAATCTTCTGAATTCACATGTTTCATTGGGCATCAAAACCCACCAATCTTTTAGTCCTTTTCTTGTACATTATTCTGTATCCACATTCTCTGCATCTGACTGAATCCCTGGATCTTATTTCATTTTCTGTGTGACATTCCCCATAGCCAATATATCATTGGCTCCTGATTTGGGGGTTGAACATCCTTTTGGCTGTCCATTCCATACGCTGGAATTTCCAATCCGACTGTATCCTACCCAGCAGCACTGCGAACCTTCCCCGACAAATGAAATTTTTTTAAAAACCAGAGAGTCATGGAACATTAGAGTTGGGAAAACAATAGAAAGAGCTGGATCTCTGGAATCAGACTGCCTTTGTTCAAATAATGGTTCTCCAGCTTACAAACCGTGTGACCTTGGTCATGTTTATGTTTGTCTGTACTTCATGTAAAAAGTATAGCAAATGAGTAGCCCGGGTACTTAGGAGGGTGAGGCGGGAGAATCAGTTGAGCCCAAGAGTTTGAGGTTGCTGTGAGCTGTGACGCCATATTGCTCTACCCAGGGAGACAGCTTGAGACTCTCTTCAAAAAAAAAAATTGTAGCAAATGAGAAATATCACCTGCTGCAAGCAATTGTTATGAGCATTAACTGTAATGCAATATTGTCAACCTAAAAGAAAAAAGTGAGGCAAAACTTAACTACAGAATTCATTTGGGCCAACACTGAGGACTGCAACCAGGAGCATTGATTCAACTTGCCCTGTATATATGCTGCTTTTAGCAGCAGTGAAAAGTGGGGGTTTTTTGTTGTTGTTTTTGTTTGTTTTTGAGACAACTCTCACGCTTTTGCCCCAGACAAGAGTGTGATGGGAAGGCCTAACTCACAGCAACCTCAAACTCATGGGCTCAAGCAATCATCCTGCCTCAGCCTCCCGAGTAACTGTGAGAGAATACAGGAGCCCAGCACAGTGCCCTTTCTATATTTAGTAGAGGTTGGTTTTGGTCTTCCACAGGCTGGTTTCAAAATTCGTGAACTAAAGTGATCCTCCTCCCTGGGCCTCCCAAAGTGCTAGGAGTACAAGTGTGAGCCACCATGCCCAGCCTACAGGTGGGGTTTTTATTTTTTTTTATTTTTTCTTAATTATTTATTTTTACTGTTAAATCATAGTTGTGTACATTAGTGCAATCAAGGGGTACAATGTGCTGGTTTCATATACAATCTGAAATATTCTCATCAAACTGTTCAACATAGGCTTAATGGCATTTTCTTAGTTACTGTAGGTAGGCATTTGTATCCTGCATTTAGTAAGTTTCACCTGTATCCTTCCAAGATGCACCATAGGTGTGGCCCCACCCATCACACTCCCTCCACCATAACCTCCCACCTCCCTTCCCTTTCCTTGGCCCTTTCCCCATAGTCTTGTGCTATAGTTGGGTTATAGCAGGGGTGGTGAACAAGTTCGACACAAAGAGCCAAAATTTTAAACTGTGAGAGTCAGAGAGCCACACCACGCAGTGACCTGCCAAAACAGACAAACACTCACACAAAAGCATATAATTTTAACAATAATATATTA
>CAUYPK010126601.1:0-24650 GCA_963574355.1 Loris lydekkerianus | reverse complement strand
ACAGAATCAAAAGAATTAAAATTCTACCTTGCACCTTCTCAGACCACAAGGCACTAAAAGCGGAACTCAACTCCAACAAAAATGCTCAACCTCACACAAAGGCATGGAAGTTAAACAACCTTATGCTGAATGACAGTTGGGGGTGGGAAGAAATAAAAAAGGAAATTATTAAATTCCTTGAATATAACAACAAAGAACACACAAGTTACCAAAACCTATGGGATACAGCAAAAGCAGTCCTGAGAGGAAAATTTATCTCTTTAGAAACCTACATTTGAAAACAGAAAAAGAGCACATCAACAAACTCACAAGCCATCTGATGGAATTGGAAAAAGAACAATATAAGCCTAAACCCAGCAGAAGAAAAGAAATATCCAAAATTAAATCAAAGATTAATGAAATTGAAAACAAAGGAATTATTGAGAAAATTAATGAAACAAGGAATTTGAAAAAATAAATAAAATAGATAAACCTTTGGCTAGACTAGAAATAAAAAAGTAAAATCTCTAGCAACCTCAATCAGAAATGACTGAGGTATTGATCCCTGTGAATAGAATAGTGACTAATTCTCACATAAATTGGATTTAATTTTGACCAAAGTACATTATTTAAACATTAATTTTTAATTCAACTAATTAATATATTGTTTAGGATATTGTATCCTCATTTATAAGTGACATATTTTATAATTTCCCCTTTATAATAATATGTTTTCTTCAATTTTAATATCAGGTGTACCCAGATCAAGTAGAATGATTTTGAAGCATTTCTTCTTTTTCTGTTGTCTATAAGATTTGGCATAATCTGTTTTTCAAAATTATCTGTTACTTTTATTTATAAATATTAGTTGTCTATTTTTTGAAACTTAAAAAAAATAAGAAGAAGTTAACTGGTGACTCCATACTGAACCTCAAAGTCAAAGCATTCTATAATAGACATACTCTTATTTGACAATGTGAATGTTACTTTCTTTGCATTATTATTATTATTGCTTAAAATTTGGTGTAGCAATTGTCTGATTCCTTTTCTGAATGTGTTTATTTATGTTCATTTGTTGTTTATGAGGTTTTTGTTTCTAGTCCTTATTTTAAACATTATTATTGCTATTAAAATTTAACCCTTTTTAATTTTGTGAAGGCAAAAAATGGTAACCTAATAAACACATGTATATATAAAAAATTTTTTAAAAATTTAAAAGGACATGAACAGACAATTCACCAGAGAGGATATACAGAAGGCAAATAAGCATATGAAAAGATGTTTAACATAATTAGCCATCAAAGAAATACAACTTAAAACCAGAATACAAATAATTACAATCTATTAGAATAGCTAAAATTTTTAAAACTTGACATACAAATCCTGGAGTAGACATAGAGAAACGAGATCTCTTGTATATTGCTGGTGGGATGTCAATTTCCTACTTTTGCTATTATACAATTGTTAAGTAATATGTTACCATCAGTCAGGTCCCATTTGCTTATTTTTGTTGTTGCTGTTGATTGCTTTTGGAGTCTTCACAAATTCTTTCCTTAGTCTGATGTCTATAAGAGTTTTTCTATTTTCTTCTAGAATTCTTAGAGTTTCCTGCCTTAAATTTAAGCCTTTTATCCATCATTAATTAATTTTCATGAATTGTAAGGTGCAGACCCTGTTTTTGCCTTTTACATGTGCTATCCAGTTTTTCAACCATTGTTTTCTCCAGTGTATGTTTTTGCCTACTTTGTCAAAACTCAGGTAGGGGCAAGTAGACAACCTACAGAATAGGGGAAAACATTTGCATGCTCTACATCTGATAAAGAGCTGATAACCAAAATCTACAAAAAACTCAAGTGAATCAGCAAGAAAAAAAAAATCAAACAATCCCATTAAAAAGTGGGCAACTGCCACGAACAGAAACCTTTCAAATGAAGATAGTCTAATGACCAACAAACACATGAAAAATGCTCAACATCTCTGATTGGGAATCAGGGAAATGCAAATCAAAACCACAATAAAATATCATCAAACCCCAGTGAGAATGGCTTTTATCAAAAAGTCCCCAAACAACAAATGCTGACATAGATGTGGAGAGAAAAGAACACTTATACACTGTTGGTAAGACTGCAAACTAGTACTCTATGGAAAGTAGTATGGCGATTTCTCAAAGAAATAAAGTAGACCCCACTGCTAGGTATTTACCCAGAGGGAAAAAAGATATTGCATAAAAAAGACATTTACACTTGAATGTTTATAGCAGCACAATTCACAATTGCAAAAATGTTGAAACACCCAAGTGCCCATCAGTACATGAGTGGATTAATAAAATATGGTATATGTATACCATGGAGTACTACTCAGCCATAAAAAATATCAATCTAGTATCTTTTATAAGAACCTGGATGGAACTGGATTCTTCTAGGCGAAGTGTCACAATAATGGCAAAACAAATACCACATATACTTAATATTAAATTAGAGCTAGCTGATCAACTCTTACGTGCACAGATGTAAGTAAAACTCAATAGAAATCAAGTAAGTGGTAAGGGGAAGAAAGGGATAGGAAAATTCATACCTAACAAGTACAATGCACACTTTCTGGGTGAAGGGCACACTTATAACTTTGACTCCAAATGTACAAAAGCAAATAACTCAATCAAAACATATGTGCCTGTGTGATATTCTGAAATAAGAGAAGAATGGAAAAGATGGTACCATCAGGTGAAGCTGAGTGAAGGCTAAGTGAGACAGCTCTATCTCTGCAACGTACTGAATTTTAAAAAATAAAATCTAACTATATGCTTTCTGTGAGAAATGCATTTAAATATAGATATGACAAGTTTAAAATAATACAAAATGCAAACATTAATCATAAGAAAGTTGGCGTAATTATATTAATATGGAAAAATTAGACTTCAGGAGAAATAAAGAGGGCTATTACAGAATTATAAAAGGAAAAAATTGTCAGGAAAACTAAACAATCACCCTTTACAAATAATACCAGAGGGTTAAAATGCACAAAACCAAGTTGACACAACTAAAGGAAAAAATAGCCAAAACCACAATCTAATAGGGATATTTTAACATTTTAGTAATTAATTGATCACCCAAGTAAACAATACATTAGTGGATATATATAGAAAATTCACAACACTATTAACCACTTGTCCTAATTGCCATTAATAGAAAACTATATCCAATAAAAGCAGAAGAGGCCTTCTTTCCAAGTACATATTCAGCCAAATACTCTGAATCAGAAGCACATTTAAATGGACAAAAATACTGAGAAATGTGACATTTGTTTTACATTGTCCTTACATGTCACACATTTACAATACCGGAAACGTATTTTCTGAGTCTGCTTGCTTCATGCATTGGACAGAGAGAACATAGTAGTCAAATAGAATAATATCTTCAAAATAAAATAATTGAGATAAAATTCTAGTGTTTCTATCACAGTTTACAAGATCTTCCCTGCACTAACCTGCAGGTTCTGCATTAACCTAGGCTCTTGTCTTCCTTGGTTTTCATGTTTCAAGGGCTCCTAGGTCTTCTCAAAAACCCTATAAAAAGTAAAACACTTTCCCACTTCCAGAGTCACAATGTGTTCTACTTCTGCTTGTAATGCTTTTCTGCTCTCCTAGACTGGCTGACAAACTCTCACAAATCCTTCAGCTCTCAGTTTAAACATAGCTTTTAAAGGGAAAATCTTCTTAATCACCCTCCTTTCTGTCTGCACTTCCAACACCCTCCAACTGGGCTTCATTCTTCCTGTTATAAACTCATCACTCATTGTGCTTTTCCTCAATAGCTGCTCTTACATCTACAGTTATCTGTTTATTACTATATATATTCATTTGCATAATGTCAGTCTCCATAGCTAACTAGAAGTCAGACTGTCTCTGACTAGTTTAGCATTTTATCCCCAGCATCTAATACATGTATATGATCAATAAATAGCAGTTTATAATAGATAAATAGTATTTGTCAAATGCAAGAATTAACATGAATTCAATGCTTACTGTGTGTCACACATGGTATAAAGTTCTTATATATTTTATTTTAGTTAATCCTCACAACCTATGATTTGTTGTGATTTCCATAACTCTGCAGCAAATAGTTATTAAATTTTTTAAGTGACAAAATGGCGAGTAATTGTTTTGTTGATAGCAAGAGTGAAATATGCAATCTGTGTAAAATCAGTTCCATTTCAAGCACTGTAATGATAGCCATCTTATTTAGAGGTTGAGAAGAAATGAGAAAATAGTGGGAAAGTAGACTCACTGTTTACATGAATGAAGGGAAGAAGGGAAGGTATGGGGGAAAAAATGTTGAGAAAGCAAGCCCAGAAGCAGGAGGACAAGTACTCTTAACTTCTGAAAACCATGTTTTCAGGCCAAACTGCTGTATTGTACACTGGGAAATAATCTTGAAACTAATTTGTAATCTGTAATCCCCCCCATGTCCCGAGGTAATACAATTTATTCCCAGATGAAGAGTCTGTACCAGTTATGGTAGCTCTAGGGACAATAGTTCTCTGTAACATGAAGGAAAGACAAGACTGTGTAAATTTGGACTTAACATCAGGAAAGCCCTACAACTTTAGGAGACTTTATTTACCAACCAGAAATCAAGGGAGAGGAAAACCCACCCTATGAGAGACTCTTGCTGTCCGTCTCACCTTTTTTGCTTTCACCTGATAGTTTTTCATCTTTCTAATTCCAGTCTTCTACCCACCTGACTTTCTGTTCTTATTGTTATGTACTTCTTGATTCTTTGATGCCACAACATGCTGTTTATCTGGACATCGGAGACCCAGGTCTAATTAAACAAAAAAAATCATATTTCTTGGGCTTAGGAGGTAGCAGAATTGATTCCCAAAACAGTGCATCTGATTGCACCACGGAATCAAAGCAGCCATTGAGCTGATCCCTTGGAGGGGAGAAAAGAAAGCCACATTTTTATTATTTTGCTTTACTGCATCAGCTAGAAACATAGGTCAGGACAGAACGACACCTGATGTCACAAAGACTTGCATCTTATATAAGGAGATATTTAAGATTCAGCATCTAATTGGTGTGTGGTCTTCAGAAAGTTTCCTCTTATGTAGTCTTTGATGGCAGGGAAGATGTTAAACAGAGTTTCTATTGGTTCCCAGAAGATGGCAATGTCAAGGGATGCGACTCTATAATCCCCTTCTGATTTTAGAAGTCCCCATTAAACACCAGAGGGCTCCTTGTATGGTTTGAGGAAGCTGAGGTCATGACCTAAGGACATGAGGACCAGAAGAACCATGAATGGACATTGCTTCCTCCAGGGACTTGCTTTTCTACTCCTCAGTGTCTTAGTGAGCATTCAAGGTAAGCATAACTTCACTTCTTAAGACAAGCTAAGATGCTTGATTAGAGCTAAGGGCTCTGTGGAATGGACTTTGGATGATGAAGACAATGCCTCACTATTGGCTACTTGGTTTCGACTCAGTGGCAGTTAATGCTGATTTTTCTGTGGGAATCTCTGGTTTTCAAGTTTAGCAGTAAAATGTTGCAGAAATACAAAGTTTGGGGGCGGCGCCTGTGGCTCAAAGGAGTAGGGCACTGGCCCCATATGCCGAAGGTGGAGGGTTCAAACCCAGCCCCGGCCAAAAACTGCAAAAAAAAAAAAAAAAGAAAAGAAAAGAAAAGAAATACAAAGTTTGTTCTCAGACTGACCAGAATCTGTGCCTTCCCCAACAGTACCTAAAAGCTCACTAAGTGTTTATCACTTCCCAGTTTTCCTGTAAAGGTTAATGACTGAGGGACAACTTCAGGCTGGATTTCTGATCTATACTCTGACTCTATTTTCTGTAGAGTATACTTTCTGTACTCTATGTCTCTCCCCACCAGGAGTTTTCTGGTGAACTGGGGGGTGAGTGTGTGTGTGTGTGTGTGTGTGTGTAAAAGAAGATTGGGAGAGAAATGGATAAAGGAGAATTTGAAGAGTATATGAAGGATAAATATGTGATCAGGAACACATCTACCCAGTGGAAGTCAATTTTTCCAGATAGGTGTCCATAGACCTCATACTCTCTAAGCCAAGCTGCTGGATCTGACGGTCGATGTGTAGTGATGGTGATGATACAGGTGTACGTGTATGTGATGAGGCCAGATATGGAAACCTTGCTGCCTGTGAACAGAGACCTCTCACTATTAATAGTATTATAGTATTAACTATAATTACACCCTAGATAAGTCTGCACCTGCAGTCGAGCCTGACTGTGAGTTTCTTTTCATCCCTGAAAACCCACAGTTTAGGTATTTTCTGCTTTACCATAGTCTTTCCCCAGCCCTGGGTTCTTAGCAGAACTTTTTCTTCATGTGTGTGATATTTCCCTTCCTATCTCTCAGGCTTGTGGTCTTCCAATGCCACTGTGCAGTGGAGAAAACTGGTGCCAAATGGTTGTGTTCAATGGCCTGATTTCAGCATAGAAGGCAGAATAGGAATCTAGCTATAGAGACTTCAGAATGTAATTTTCCTGGTCAATTTTTCCCTGCCCCATAGAGTACTGAGACTTATTCTGTGACTTCAAAGGATATGCTGTTTAGGAAGAATCCTGTGCTTGTGAATGTCCCTGTGGTGAATTGTTTCCCTTGTAGTTCCCTCAGACGCTACATAAAATTTGGTTTCCAATGAGCTTCTGGCTCAAGTGAGTTCAAGTCATTAGTGTTTGACCTCTTGAAATGAGAAAGCCAGCACTTTCGGGTGTGGGCTTTCGTTCTGGATGCTTGAACAATGCTCCTCACTTCTCTATCTCTTCTCTATACCAGGTTTCCTTCATATTTCAAACTACTACTTCTGTCAAAATTCCCTCCCCATCACCAGCACCTTTTTTGGAAATTCTACCCCTTCCAACAGAATCAAGAAGTTCTGCTCCTCTCTCCCTTATTATATAGCTTAGAAATCAAGTTCCCTGATTGTTGGCTGTATGACAGTGATATATATCCTTTTTCAGGCATTGCCAGCTCTTAGGAGAGAAGGGAAAATTCTTAAAATGAAATTTAAAGTTGGTGTTCTGATTCTATACCTCTCCAGGTATGACAGCCATGAATACATTTCTCATTAGGCTAAAAAGAAATCACACATTTAAAAAAGCATAATTTTTTTTTCTCAGAGACAACTTTCTGTAGGATCATATTATTAAGGAACATGCTCACATATTCAAGCACTCAGTTCACAAGAGTTTGCCATCCACCTGTGAAATTCCAACCTTGGTATCATAGTGCCAAAGGACATTAAAAATTTCTTGACTTGGCACAGTTTACAAGACTCCACAATGAAAGTCATGATCTACCAGTTCCCTTTAGATTCTTTCTGAATACTTACTCTCCACTTAATACAGGGAATGTTTCAGTCCCTAAACACACATGTGTGTTTATGAATCATAAAGTTTTTGCATGTCATTTTACATCCATTTTTAAGATTAACAATGTATTTTAAACTTTTTTCTGTCCCATTATAGCATCTTGTATGTCATTTGTATTGTTGCTAGTATTGGACTGAGTGATAGGATCATAATTTATTTATCTAATCCCATTTGTTGAATATTTATCTTTACAATTAAAATGCCAGGGTATTGTAATTGACCTAACTATTATTATTTTCTCAAAATAACTGTTTAAAGGCCTCTGATATATATATATATTATCTAATTACTCATCAGACTAATTTTTAATAACTTTAAATTCTCAATAATATTAACTAATAGTATTATTTTTTCATAATTTTGCCACAAAGTGTGTTATAATATGTTTTTTGATCCAAGTGAATATTGTATACAAAATTATTTTCTTTCTTATATTATAGTTCTTAGATATCTCTGCTAATCATTCTTTTTCTTTATGATGTTTATAATTTTATTCTTTATTTATAGGAACTTTATAAACTAACATTTTTTATTGTTTACAAATATTTTCCGTATTTGTTTTTTGATAATAATGTTCTTAGCCTATTTCAAATCCATAATGCTTTACCTTTATGATTTCTGCCTTTAGTGCCATGCTTTGAATGCCATTCTTCATCCCCAGATCACTTTTAATCAAATTTTATTTTCCACAAACAATTTTACAGTTTCACTAAAGAGCATTTAAAACTTTCTTGTAAGGGAGGCACCTGTGGCTCAGTGAGTAGGACACCGGCCCTATATACCGAGGGTGGCGAGTTTGAACTCGGCCCAGACCAAACTGCAATAAAAAAATAGCCAGGCATTGTGGCAGGCACCTTTAGTCCCAGCTGCTCAGGAAGCTGAGGCAAAAGAATCACCTAAGCCCAAGAGCTGGAGGTTGCCCTGAGCTGTGATGTCGTGGCACTCTGACAAGAGCGACAAAGTAACTCTGTCTCTTAAAAAATAAATTAATTAATTAAATAAAACTTTATTGTATCTGAATTTATTTTAATGTACGTGATGGTGTTATACCATTTGCACCATAGAGGAATTACATTTTAGATATTTCATACCTTTATTCCCTCATAAAGTAAAATTACAGAAGTGTAATATGTGTTTTAACTAGTCTATAATCCTATAGGGAGAGATATATTCAATCGCTTTCACAAACTGGTTAAAAGATACCAGCCTGCACGCCAAAGCCAATTAAAGAAACCAGAGGAGACTTTCCAGAAACCCACTGCAATATCTATTCACTTACGAACAATTCTCCGCTTTTCAATAAGTTAATGATCTCCTACCTGAAACCAATTTCTCTCTTTGTGCACTGGATCCTACCATCCCGTCACATCTGCTGAAGGGCATGCTTCATGCAAATCTTCCCTCTCTCTCTTTATCCCATCATTTTCACCTTCTGCTAAATATTTACTAACTTTCAAACATGTTTCCCATCTTAAATAAACAAATAAGCTTCTCTCACCCCCATTTCCTCAACAGTACGCTCCATTTATTTGTTCCCCTTTCAGCAAAGCTCCTAGCAAGTGCAGTCTATGATCCTCTTTTTCTCTTAAATGAAATCAGAACAGACTTGCCAGCCTCTCTCTACTAAAACTTGCCTTTATAAAGCCCCTCAATGATCCCTACACTGTGAAACTCAGTGATCAGTTCTCAGTTACTGTCTGTATAACTTTTGCCTGCTGTATCAGTAGGATTTGACATAGCTGAGTGCTCCTTTCTCTCAGAACATTCTTTACCCTGACTCCTAAGACAACAACATTCTCTTGGCTTTTGTCCTTCCCCACTGATCATTTCTTCCCAGAATTGCTTTCAAGGTCAGCCTCTTTTCTTCGATCTCCCAACGACTCAATCCCAGATTCTCTTCTCTTTAGTATCTCCATCACATTTGGGGGGATCACATTTAAATCTTGGCTGGGCATGGATCCTAGTACTTTGGGAGGTTGAGGGAGGAAAATCACTTGAGCCCAAGAGTTTAAGATCAGCCTGAGCAACATAGTAAGATGCCACCCTCCCCTTAGGGCCCCATCTCTACAAAAGACAATACAAATCAGCAAGGTATACTGGCCCATCCCTGTAATTCCAGCTGCTCAGAAGGTGGAAGCAGGAGGATCACTTTTGCCTAGGAGTTCTAGGTTGCAGGGAGCTGTTATCACACCCCTGCACTCCAGCCTGGGAGACAGAGCAAGACTCTGTCTCTAAAAAAAAATCTTGTGGTTTTAAATATCATTTATATACCATCAACTAATGTATTTGTATCTGTAGCCCAGATCTCTCCCACCACATCCAGACTTGTCTATCCTGTTGTCTGCCTGGCTGCTCCCCTTGGATATTTGCACACATCTCAGATTAGCATGTTCAAAACAGAACTCTAGCCTCCTCCACTCCCTCCCCCAAAATCATACTTGCTGCACCCACAGTTCAGGCCAAAACTTTGGAGACATCCCTGACTCTTCTTTTTCTCTCATATCAAATCTATCAGGAGACTCCTGTAATTTTTACCTGCAAAATATCCACGGTCTGACATGTTTTTCTATTTCATCAATCTTTTCAAAGAACCACTTTTGGACCTTGTGATCTGTATTTCATTATTTTTCCATATCATATATTTTCTTCTCTTCATTGTTATTACTCTCTCTAATTCTCTTTGGAGTTATTCCTCTCAATTTAAAGGAATCATAACTGAACTAATCTTCAGCTTTTTTTCATCTTTTAGTTTATAAGCATTAAACGTCTCCCTATGTACTGCTTTAACTGCATATCATACATCTAAAAATAATAGAAAATTTATTTTCATTTTGAACCATTTTTACTTTGTGATTTCTGAACCTCAATTTGAATGTTTCTAAAATTTCCAGGTATATGAGGAAATTTGGTGGTCTACGTTTCAAATTTCTCTTTCAAGTGTTCGCAGTGAAAAATAATTTCATTATGTTCAAAAAACGTGATCAGTACTATATTTGGCATTTGCTTAGATTTGTTTATAGATGGTTATCTGGTCGATTTTTATAAATGTTTCATCTACACTTGATAGAAACATGTGCATGTTTATTGTGTATATATAACCTAATAGTGTGTTAATAGCATGACCCACATCTTCTAATTTTTGTTACAGTAGTCCCCCCCTTATTCATGGATGGTATGTTCTAAGACCTCAAGTACGTGCCTGAGACCATAGATAATACTAAACCTTACATATAATTTTGGCACCATCCATCTATGTGTGTGTGTATACACATCTCTTTTTAAACTTTGGATAAAGGAAAGAAAAACTGTGAGTAAGGGAGGACTACTATATTGGTTTCTTCTGTTCTGCCTATTATTTATTGAGATTGATGTGATCTCTTTAGTTCTAGCAATCATTGAACTATATATTTGGAGACTTTTTGTTTAGTTCATATAGGCTTTAAATTACTGAATCTTCTTAATAAATTGACTTATTTTGCATTATTGATTTGTTTTCTGGTTCCTAACAGCACTTTGAATCTTTAAGTCTATTTTGTCCTGTATTAATATAAATGTCTCAGGTTTTAATTGTTTGCTTTTGCCTCTTCTTTTTAACATTTTGTTTTGAAGTAATTTCAAATTTACAGAAAATTGGGGGGTGGGGGGACTTATAAATAGTACGCGTGTTTATTCAGGTTCCCCAAATGTTAACACATTGCCATGTTTACTTCATCATTCTCTTTCTCACTACTTTTTAAATTAATATTGTGGTAAAATTCACTTACCAGAAAACCCACAGAAGTATACAATTCTGTGGGCTTTAGTAAGTACATTCTCAATATTTTGCAGACATCGCCCCTACCTAAGTCTATGACCTTTTCATCATTCCAAAAGGAAACCCTTTATCCAAGGAATCATTTTCAATCTTATTTACATAACTGGGTTATAGCAATATGATTTTATTTAAATGAAATATCCACAATCAGTAAGTTCATGGAGACCAAACCTAAGAATAGGGGTAAGGGGGAAAGGGAAGGAAGGGAGGGGAGAGGTGGGTAGAGGGAGGGGGATTGGTGGGATTACACCTGCTGTGCATCTTACAAGGGTATATGTGAAACTTAGTAAATGTGGAATGTAAATGTCTTAGCACAATAACTAAGAAAATGCCAGGAAGGCTATGTTAACTAGTGGGATGAAAATGTGTCAAACGGTCTATGAAGCTAGGGTATGATGCCCCATGATCATATCAATGTACATAGCTATGATTTAATAAAAATTAAATTAAAATAAAATAAAATAATGAAACAAAACAAAAATAATAAAATAAATAAATAAAATCATATAATATGTGACATTTTTTCACTGGTTTTGTTCACTCAGAATACTATTTTCAAAGTTTATTCTTGTTGTAGTCTGTATCAGTACTCCATTCCTTTTTATGACGGATTATATTTCATTGTATGAATCTCCCACATTTTGCCCATTCATTCATCAGTTGATGAGCATTTATTAAGCAAACTTTTAGTATCCAATATGGTATTATTAACTATAGTTGCCATGCTGTATGTTAGATCTGTAGACTTGTTCCTTCTACATAACTGCAGCTTTGTACCCTTTGACCAACATTTTTCCATGTACCCCACTGTTTTCATATGTTCCATATTCTAATATTTTGGATGTTTCTCTTTGTTGTACGGCCGGAGATGCGAATGAACAGCAGCTTTGCTTTGGGTGTAAATTCGCTCCTATAATTATTAAGTCAAGAAACAGGCTACACAAAATGAGGTGAGATGGCGTGTAGCACAAATCTTTATTCCAAGTTTTGACTTTATACACTTCTAGTCACGTAAACAATCTATTATCTGTTATTTTCACCATTACCTTAATTTACCTATCTGAAATCAACTAAAAAGGAACTATCCTAATACTACATCAACATAATCACTTTTTCAGTAAACATCTTCTTCTAAACACTGACTAATCTATGGGCAGGTGGGTAAACAAAATCATAAAGAAGAAAGTGAATAAGGGGAACAGAGTTAATGGAAAAATATTTTCAAGCATTCACCCAGTTTACTCAGTATGAAGTAATGACTGTGTCTTCTCCTTTGGGCAGAGCACCTATAGACCTCTGACAATATGTTGTCAACATAAGTCAACCCTCTGTTCCGTATCTCTGAAGAAGGGTGGCATGCCCTTTGATCTCAGGCTTCATGGGGTGTATAGCTTCAGAGAAAAGGTTTAAGGAATTTACAACTCCAAGAACACCAACTCTGCTTATAACCCAGGGAGGTCCAATTTCCTTAAGCCTCTGTAAGAAAAGTCATTTTAAACTCACACTGAATTCAGTTTGTGTGCTTGATGTAGGATATGTTTATTTCTAAATATTATCCTACACTCTTACAAAGAACATGTGACTATCTTTCTAAAAAAAATCTCATTTGATATTCTTCAGGATTTGTTGTTTATTTGTTTTTTGTTTTTTGTTTTGTTTTTTTTTTTTTGCAATTTTTGGCCAGGGCTGGGTTCGAACCCACCATCTCTGGCATATGGGGCTGGCACCCTACTCCTTTGAGCCACAGGCGCTGCCCCTATTTGTTTCTTTTTGAGACAGAGTCTCACTATGTTGCCCTTGGTAGAGTGCTGTTACGTCACAGCTCACAGCAACCTCAAAATCTTTGGCTGAAGCAATTCTCTTGCCTCAGCCTCCCAAGTAGCTGGGAGTACAGGCACCCACCATAATGCCAAGCTATTTTTTTGTTGCAGTTGTCATTGTTGTTTTAGCCAGCCCTGGCCAGATTCCAACCTGCCATCCATCCTTGGTGTATGTGGCTGGCACCCTACCCACTGAGTTACAGGTGCTGCCCAATATTCTTTGCTTTTAACTCACAGTTATAGTAGAATTACTTCAGTTATTGGTGTAATTTGGTTTATTTACATTGATTGGACATTCTCATCATTATGTTTTCAAATATAACCCTCTTCCAAGCTTTCTTCTGCTTTTTCTTGTATTCTCTCTCTCTCCAATCCTTCCCCCTCTGTCAAAAACCCCAAATATACATGTGTTATATCTTTTCATTCTATTTTTTATATTTCTTTTTTTTCCTTTTATTAAGTCATATACACACAGATCATGAATACATTTATGCATTTGTGGGGTACAATATGTTGATGTTTTTATACAATTTGGAGTACTTACATCAAACTAATTAATATAGCTTTCACCTCATTTACTTGATTATTGTGTTAATACATTTATGTTCTATACTTGATAGATTTGACTTGTACTCTTGCCATATGCTCCATAGGTGTGGTCCCACAATTTACCTTCCCTCTATCAAACCTCCCCCACCCTTCCACTCCCCCTCTATTTCTCTCCTTCATCCTGAGCTATAGCTGTGATCTATCTTTCATAAAAAACTATGAGTAAATATAAATTGGTTTCACAAAAGTACTGAGTACATTGGATACTTTTTCTTCCATTCTTGAAATATATTCCAGCTCCACCCATTTAAACATAAAAGAGGCAAAGTCTCCATCTTTTCTAAGGCTGCATAGTATTCCTTGGCATACATATACCACAATTTATTAATCCATTCATGGGTCGATGGGCACTTGGGCTTCTTCCATGACTTGGCTATTATGAATTGAGCTACAGTAAACAATCTGGTGTAAATGTGTTTGTAGCCAAGTGATTTTTGGTCTTTGGATATACTACTAGTAGAGGAATTGCAGGATCTAACAGCAGGTCTATTTGTAGATCCCTAAGTGTTCTACAAACTTCTTTCCAAAAGGAACGTATTAGCTTGCATTCCCATCGGCAGTGCAGAAGTGTTCCCTTTTCTCCACATCCATGCCAACATCTGTAGTTTTTGGATTTTGTTATGTGGTCTACTCTTATTGGAGTTAGATGATATCTCAAAGTGGTTTTGATTTGCACATCTCTGATGATTAAAGATGATGAGCATTTTTTCATGTGCCTGTAGACCATGTGCCTGTCTTCTTCAGAGAAGCTTCTGTTCAAGTCTCTTGCCCACAATGTGTTGCATGACCAAAGACACAAACAGCAGCTTTCTTGTGGGTGTAAACTCACTCCTGTGATTATTAAATCAAGAAACAGACTACATGAGAGGGCATGTAGCGAAAATCTTTATTCGGGGTTTTGATTTTATACTTATCTAGTCACGTACACACTTAATCTATATGGGCCAGAGGGTTCATATATGTTAACAATATCTTGTCAGAGGTCTATAGGTACTCTGCCCTGAGGGAAAGACACAATCATTTTAAACTCACACTGAGTTCACTTTGTGTGCTTGATGTAGGATATGTTTATTTCTAAATATTATCCTACACAATGAAATGGGATCACTTATTCTTTTCCTATCAATAAGTTTGAGCTCTCTGTGGATCATAGTTATAAAACCTTTGTCAGAAACATAACCTGCAAATATCCTATCCCATTCAGAGGGCTGTCTGCTTGCTTTACTTGCTGTGTTCTTGGCAGTGCAAAAGCTTTTTAGTTTGATCAGATCCCAGTAATATATTTTTGGTATTGCTTCAATTGCCCGGGTTGGGGGTGGGGGAGTTTTACTCATAAAATTTTCTCCCAGGCCAATTTCTTCAAGTGTTTCCCCTGCACTCTCTCCAAAAATCTTTATAGTTTCATGTCTTAAGTTTAAATCTTTTATCCAGCGAACATCAATTTTTGTTAGAGGTGAAAGGTGTGGATCCAGTTTCAGTCTTCTACAAGTTGTCAGCCAATTCACCCAGCGCCATTTGTTAAATTGGGAATCTTTCCCCCAATTAATATTTTTGACAGGCTTAAGATCAAAGATCAAATGACGATAAGTGTCTGGATTCATCTCTTGGTTCTCAATTCTGTTGCATACATCTAACTCTCTACTTTTGTGATAGTACCATGCTGTTTTGATCACTATAGATTTATAGAATAGTCTGAAGTCTGTTAGTGTGATTCCACCTGATTTGTTTTTATTTCTAAGTAATGTCTTCGCTGTTCAAGGTTTTTTCTGTTTCCATATAAAATGAAATACTAATTTTTCCAGATCTTTAAAGTATGACAGAGGTGCTTTAATAGGGATTGCATTAAATCTGTAGAATGCTTTGGGTAGTATGGAAATTTTAACAATATTAATTCTTCTCAGCCATGAGCATGGTATGTTTTTCCATTTGGTGACATCTTCAGCTATTTCTTGTCTCAGAGTTTCATAGTTCTCTAAATAGAGATCTTTCGCATCCTTTGTTAGGTACACTCCAAGATATTTCATTTTCTTCCACTGTAAAAGGAATAGAGTCCTGGACTGTCTTTTCAGATTGACTATTGTTGGTATATATGAATGCTACTGATTTGTGAGTATTGATTTTGGAGCCTGAGATGCTGCTGTATTCCTTGATCACTTCTAAGAGTTTTGTAGTTGAGTCCCTGGGGTTTTCCAGGTATACAAACATATGATCTGCAAAAAGTGAAAGTTTGACCTCCTCTGATCCTATATGGATACCCTTGATCATCTTCTCTTGCCTAATTGCAATGGCTAAGACTGCATTTAGCCATTGAAAAGCAATGGAGATAGTGGGCAACTTTGCCTGGTTCCTGATCTGAGTGAAAGTGTTTTTAATTTTACTCCATTCAATATAATATTGGCTGAGCATTTGCTGTAGATGGCCACTATCAGTTTAAGAAATGTCCCTTCTATACCTATTTCCTTAAGTGATCTGATCATGAAAGATCCTGGATATTATCCAAAGCTTTTTCTGTATCTATTAAGAGAATCATATGGTCTTTATTTTTTAATTTGTTTATGTGATATATTATATTTATAGATTTATGTATATTGAACCATCCTTGACACTCTGGGATAAAACCCACCTGGTTGTGGTATATTATTCATTTGATGTGTTCCTGGATTATGTTTGCTAGGATCTTATAGAATATTTTTATGTCAATATTTATTAGAGATTTGGGGCTATAATTTTCTTTTCTTGTTGTGTCTTTTCCTGCTTTGGGAATTGGGTTGATATTTGCTTCCTACAATGTGTTGGGAAGTATTCCTTCTCTTTCTATATTTTGGAAAATGTTAAGTAATATAGTTACTAGTTCCTCTTTAAAGGCTTGGTAGACTTCTGATGTGAAACCATCTGGTCCCAGATTTTTCTTTTCTGGAAGATTTCATATAGTTGATGCTATTTCTGAACTTGATATAGGCCTGTTCAACATTTCCACTTCTTCCTGGCTAAGTATAGGAAGGAGGCATGCTTCCAAGTGCTCATCTATTTCCTTCAGATTTTCATATTTCTGAGAATAGAGTTTTTTGAGGAGTCTGTGGTTGTCTCATCTCTCTCATTTCTGATTGATGAAATTAGAGATTTTACTCTTTTATTTCTGGTTAGGTTAGCCAAAGGTTTATCTATTTTATTGATCTTTTCAAAAAACCAACTTTTTGATTCATTGATTTGTTGTATAATTCTTTTGTTTTAATTTCATTTAATTCTGCTCTAATTTTGGTTATTTCTTTTCTTCTGCTAGGTTTGGGATTATAGTGTTCTTCCTTTTCCAGTTGCTTGAGATGTCCCATTAAGTTGTTGACTTTCTTTTTTTCTGTTCTCTTGAGGAAGGCTTGCAACACTATAAATTTCCCTCTTAACACTGCCTTTGCAGTATACCACAGGTTCTGGTAGTTCATGTCTTCATTATTATTTTGTTCCAAAAACTTGGTAATTTCCTTCTTAATCTCATCTATGATCCAGCTATCATTCAGCATAAGATTATTTAGTTTTCATGTCACTGTGTGAGTTTGCAGATTCCTATTGTTACTGAGTTCAACTTTCATTCAGTGAAGGTCTGAGAAGATACAAAAAATAATTTCTATTTTTTTTAATTTGCTGCGGTTAGACTTGTGACCTAAGATGTGATCAGTTTTGAAGGATATTCCATGGGCTGATGTGAAGAATGTGTATTCAGTTTTGTTAGGATGAAATGTTCTGTAAATGTCTGTTAAATCCAATTGTTGAATGTTGAAATTTAAATCTAAAATGTCTTTGCTTAGTTTCTTATTGAAGGATCTATCCAACACTGCCAAAGGAGTGTTAAAATCTCTGACTTTTATGGTGCTGGAGGAAATCACATTGCTGATGTCAGATAGAGTTTCTCTTATAAATTGAAGCACATTCTTGTTGGGTGCATAAATGTTAATAATTGAAATCTCATCATGTTGAGTTTTACCCTTAACAAATATGAAGTGAGCATCCTTACCTTTCCTTAACTTTTGTTAGTTTAAATCCTATTGTATCTGAGAATAAAATTGTAACACCTGCTTTTTTCTGATTTCCATTGCCTGAATTATAGATGACCATCCCTTCATCCTGAGTCTATATTTATCTTTTAAGGTAAGATGAGATTCTTGTATGCAGCAGATATCTGGCCTGAGTTTTTGTATCCAGTCAGCCAACCTATGCCTCTTTAGAGGACAATTTAAGCCATACACATTAATTGAGAGCATTGATAAGCCTGTTAGTATTTTGGGTGTCAAGTTTTTTGAAGATCGAGTAGACATTTTTAATTATTTTGCCACTGTGAAAGTTGAGATTTAATCAAAAGTTTCTTGGTGAGTTTACTTTAGTGGTAGAGCATTGTGCTACCAGTATGGGCCTGAGAATATCCTGGAAAGCTGGTTTAGTTATGACAAATTTCTTCAGCATGTGAATATCATTAAAGTATTTAATTTCTCCATCATGAATAAAACTCAGTTTAGCTGGATACAGGACCCTGGGTTAAAAGTTATTTTGTTTTAGGAGGTTGAAGGTAGATGACCATTGTCTTCTGAGTTGGAAAGTTTCAGCAGAGAGATCTGCAGTCATTCTAATATTCTTCACCTTGTAGGTTATGGTTTTCTTACGTCTGGCTGCTTGCAGTATTTTCTCCTTCATATTAACTTTAGCAAAGTTAATTATAATGTGTCTGGAAGATGTTTTATTTAGATTGAGTCGTGCTGGGGTTTTGAAACTGTCTGCTATCTAAATGTCAGAATCTCTTGCCATATTTGAGAAGTTCTCCTTCATTATACTCTCCAAGAGTAGAGCATCTGGACCTTTCGAAGCAACCTCATCACCTTCAAGGATTCCTATAAGGCAAATGTTTGCTTTTTGAAATTATCCCACAGCTCTCTGAGAGAATGATGTGTTTTTCTTCTCCACTTCTCTTCCTCTTTGAGGTTTTGGGAGAGTTCAAAAGCTTTGTCTTCAATGTCAGAAATCCTTTCTTCTGCCTGCTCCATTCTGTTGCTGAGGGGTTCTACTGTATTTCTCATATTTTGGAGGGCTGCAACTTCTTTTCTCAATGTGTCAAAATCTTTGGTGATTTTTGTCTTTCAATTTATTAAATTCTTGAGACAACTTTTGAATTATTTCTAGAATTTCTAATTCCAACTTTACTTCCATTCTGTTAATCTTATTTGCCATTCAAATTCTAAACTTCTACCATTTCAGCCATTTGTTTATGAATGGTATCTTCTGGTGTGTCTGTTTTGTCATTCCTTGGGAGAGTTGATCTACTCTGATTATTCATGTTGCCAGAGTTTTTCTGCTGATTCTGCCCCATTATTGTTTTTCACCATTTGGCTAGATAAGCAGGTAATGTGAAATTGGATTGGGGGCTCCTGGGGTTGTGATTAACCCGTCCTTTGCCAAAGAACTGGTGACTACAGTTTTTCCCCTACAGCTTTGCTAAGGACCTGTACAGTACTACAGCCTGACACTCTGCAGACCTGTTTGGTGTGATGGGGCTATGTGGCTCAGTCTTGTATTCAGCTGATCTCTTTCCAATCCTAGTGAATCAGTGACTCTGGGTTGAAGTCTCAGCTGTGGAGAAATACAAGCAACTAAGACATCCCATCCCCCATGGGCAACAGCTGGAAGAGGAAAATCAAACCTTCCCACTACAACAGAACCAGGGTACCACCTTGGAGGGTCCTCAGGTGATTTGCCCAGGTCAAGAGTTCCAAATCAATTATTCCAGTCAGCACCAACTCTCTAGTGGGTAAGTTCAAAAGGTCTCCAGCAACTAGATAGCAGGGGTCTACTGGCAGCTCAAGTGTGGCTCACTTTGGTGCTCTGTGGAGTCAGAAAGGCCCACCCAGTAGAAGAGTTGGACTAGGGTGGCTAATACCTCTTTCCCCACCTTGCACCTCCTTCAGTGCCACTCTCTGGTAACCCCAGTCTCTGGTAACCCCACTGCCAATCTCTGGTAAACCAGTCCTTGTAGCCCAGTTCTGTCCAATAAGCAAATGTGCCAGGGCTTTGTCCCTGCCAGAGTCAAAGAAAGGTCAATGCCTCCGCAGCCCAGCCACCACCCTCTGCCACTAGCCCAGCAGGGGGAGCTGATGCCTGCCTGCCTCAGGTACTCAATGACAACTGGAAAGTGTTCCACAGGAGCTCAGTCCAAACCTGAGGATAACAAGACAGTAAATCTTTTTCTCCCTCAGCCACCACATCTTTACCCTAGCTGCTCTGCAGCTCTAGTATCCCTATAGGGCAAGGTCTGGCTCCTTCTGGCAGTCTTCAAAATTGGGGAGGTGTCTCTCCAAAATTAGACCCTGGTGAGATCACTGTACTATCACTGAAGCTTCATGGAAGGTGTCTCTGCATGGCTCAAGATGGCTCCCACAGCTCCCAGCCAGGACAGCACAGGTCATGTGTGGTGGTGGTGGTGGCAGCAAGGGCCATGCGGGTCATGCACAGTGGCAGCAGCAGTGGTGGCTGGGGAAGCATGGGTCACATTTGGCTTACAAGCCTCTGCCTGCTGCTAATTTGCACTTTCACAGACAGCCTTCCCCTTTTGTCTGTCTGCACTAATATTGGGCTCACTGTTACAGAGCAGTTTCACTACCTTGGCCCTTGCAATGCCCGGTCCTAGCAATAAACCACAGACACTCCAGTCTCTGTACAGGTTAGGCTTCTGGACCACCAGGCAAAGGGGGAAGGGTGGACTGGGCTTTCAAGATGGTGGGGGAAGTGTTTGTTCCCCTTTCATGCCCGGCAAGAGAATGTCTAGGCTTACAGCAGGGACCCCCTAGAGAAGTCGCCCCCACTTCCAGCAACTCTATCCCGTGGGGATGAGACAATAGATCCTCAGTTCACTGCTTGTAGAGATCCCACAGCAAGAAGAAAAAAGAAACTCTCTTGTGGGAGGGGACAAACACTCTTTTTCTTTGGGATGAGTTTTGTACCCGTAATATGCTTCCTTGGAGTCGTGCCTTGCCTCAACTGAGGTGACATGCAGTTATCTCTTCTCTCAAAGCTCAGCTCCCTATCTTCAGATTTATTGGGTACTTTTTGGTCATTATCCTTCCCTCTGGATGGGAGCTTCTGTGGAAAGCTGGCTCCAGTTGGCCCTCTTCCCCCTCCTCTCCCTATTTTCCATATTTTGTATTTTCCTTTTTAGTTTTCCCTTTTCTTTTACTCAGTTCTGTATTCTGGGAAATATTTTGGATTTATCTTTCAGTTCACTTACTGCCTTTTCCTCTGTATTTTGTCTGATATATAATTCATCCACTGAGTGTTTTATTTGAACAGTTATTCTTGACACTTTAACATTCCATCTGTTTCTTTTTTAAATATAGTAGTTATATTGAATAATCTCTTGTGGCTTACAAATCTTAATTGTAATATAAAAAATATATATATGGCTATATTCTTTGTATGATAAATCCATGATCTGATTGGGGTATATGAAACTATTGTTAGTCTATTATGAACTCATTCATTTATCAATTCATCTCTCCAACACATATTTATTGACAATTATGTGTCAGAAAAATTTATAGGTACTGTGATACAGTGATCCAAACATAAAGATAAATTTCAGCTTTGAGAGATCAGATTTTGGAGGATTGATAGACACTAATATATTAGTAAATGTGATATTATATTGTAATGTGATATGTTGTATGGAAAGAAATAAAGAAGGAGAAGATTAACAAGAGGAAATGAATGGACAAGTTTGAAATTTACATATATTATCTGGAGAAAGCCTCATTAAGATGGTAGTTTACTTCTTCCTGGGCTCATAAAACTATAAAAATTAAGATGTTCTCTTTAAGAAGAGATTTCAGCCTGTTTCAGCCTTTTACATGTGGCTTTAACAAGTTTTCCCAGCACCATTTATTATATAGGGATTCTTTTACCTCAATGTATGTTTTTGCTTGCCTTATCCGAGATCAGATGGTAATATGGGGCTGGTTTCATCTCTAGGTTCTCTGCTCTGTTCCATAGATCCATGCCTCTATTTTTATGCCAATACCATGCTGTTTTTATCACTGTAAATTTATAGTATATCCTGAAGTCTGGTAACTTGATGCTTCCATATCTGTTCTTACTTTGGAGAAATGTGGTAGCTATTTAGGTCTTTTTCCAGTTTCATACAAAACATAGAACTATTATTTCAAGATCTTCAAGGTTTGACATTGGTATTTTAATTTGGGGATTGCATTAAATCTGTAGATTAATTTGGATACAATAGGCATTTTAACAATATTGATTCTTCCCTGCCATGAGTATGGTATATCTTCCATCCATTAACATGCTGTGCTATTAGTTTTTCTCCATTCAGTACAAAATTGGCTGAGTTTGTTGTACATGACTTTTGTCAGTTCAAGAAATATCCCATCTATGCCTATTTTCTTAAGTATTCTTACCAAAAACTGGATTTTGTCAAAGGATTTTCCTGCATCTATTAAGAGGATAATACCCTCTTTGAAAATAAACACTCCCAAAGCAGAGGCAAAAAGGCAGAGAGAATCTATTTCCAGGACACCTTCACTGAAAGAAATACTGATAACATCAAATCTTAAAACGCCTAGGATAAAACCTAGCAAAAGATGTGTAAAACCTCTAAGAGAAATTAAAGACTGAATGAATGGAGGTATGTACTATGCAAATGAATTAAAATACTTCATATTGCTGAAGGCAATTATTTCCAAATTTATATGGAGATGAAATCTAATCTCAATAAAAAATTTATTCTGCTTTTTTTGTTTTTTGGTAAAAAAATGACAAGCTGACTCTTAAATTTATATGGAAAAACATTTGGCCAAGCATGATCAAAATTCATGGTAAGAAAAGCAAGAAAGTTAGCGGAGTTTCTTAAAAGTAACTCCTTATAGTTATATAGATCTATTATAAAGTTATAGTAATTAGGGAGGTATAGTATTGGTGCAACTATAAAGGACAGAATGGAACAGAATAGAGTTTAGAAAAAGACTCAGGCCTACCTGTACTACAAAGAGAGAACTGCAATGGGGAAAAGGGTCTTTTCAGGAAACAATTTTAAGTCAATGGGATATATATATATTCTTGATCCCATCTTATACCATACACTGATATCAATCCCAGAAGGATTGTACAATTATATTCAAAAGAAAAGTAAAAATAGTTAAACTTCCATAATAGACTCTTGGAGAATATTTTTATAATATTGAGGTAGGCAAATTTCTCCCAAAAAGGATTTCTCATGTGCATACCTATTTCTTATACCCTCTTCTTCTGTGTTTTTCTTATGCACTAAGTGCATAGGATAAAGGTGATAACCTGTGCTTCATTAGGACTAAGAACTTGGCTAATGAGAGAACACCATATTATTAAGAAAGTACAGGCTCAGTGCCTATAGAGCAGCAGCTAGGGCACTGGCCACATACACCATCTCCGTGGGTTTCAACCCAGCCTGGGCTTGCTAAACAACAATGATAACTACAAAACAACAAAAAATAGCTGGGTGTTGTGGTGGGCATCTATAGTCCCAGCTACTTGTGAGGGTGAGGCAAGAGAATCGCTTAAGTCCAACAGTTTGAGGTTGCTGTCAACTGTGACATCATAGCACTCTACAGAGGACCACATAGTGAGACTCTGTCTCAAAAAAAAAAAAAAAAAGTAAAGGTCAAGGGTTAAACACATAAAATAAATACACCCATATTTTCACCAATGTCATGGTCATAGTAATGTGTAGCATTATACTTTGTAATAGTCAAGATCTGCAAACAACTCAAATCTCTGCCATCAACTGAATGGATCAATACATAGAATGAGATCATTCAATGAAATACTCTAGCAGGGATCCTGAAACTACGGCCCACGGCCACATGAAGTGATGTGATTGCATTTGTTCCTGTTTTCATTTTTTACTTCAAAATAAGATATGTGCAGTGTGCAAAGGAATTTGTTCATAGTTGTTTTTTTTTTTTTTTTTTTAACTATAGTCTGGCCCTCCAACGGGCTGAGGGACAGTGAATTGGCCCCCTGTTTAAAAAGTTTGAGGACCTCTGAAGAAAAATGGATAAAATACTATTGTAAACAACAACATGGGTAAATCCCAAACACAATGTTGAGTCAAAGAAGTTACCCAAAAGAGAACATACTGCATTGTATTATACAATATGACAGCAATGTTTGGTTGTACAAACAGATTAACTGTTTCACTAGGAAGAAAACTAAACATTCTGTGTAAGACTAAACACACCTTCCTATGTAGGAGAATCTAGCAGACATGGAACAGCTCTTTTGTGCTCTCCAATACACAAAATATATTAATAGGGGTTTGGAAAATAATGTTTTTCCCAACCCACAAAGTGGCTTACCCTTTTGATTTAATATGCCCTGTGTTTCAAAACTTCCTAATCTCTTTCCCTTGTAACCTATAAAATCTTTTTAGGGATCAACAGTTGGGCAGGCACCATACTCTAATCTCAAAAGACATCCTACCCCAGAAAATTTTGATCAAATTCCAACTTCCACAGTCACAAAATGATTAAAAATGTCCACCAGACTCTTGAAAGGCTTATCAATATTCTCAATTAATGTGAATGGTTTAAATTGTCCTCTAAAGAGGCACAGGTTGGCTGGATGGATAAAAAAACTCAGCCAGATATCTGCTGCATACAAGAATTGCATCTTACATTAAAAGACAAATATAGACTCAAGGTGAAGGGATGGTCATCTATACTCCAGGCAAAAGGAAAGCAGAAAAAAGCAGGCATTGCAATCCTATTCGCAGATGCAATAGGCTTTAAACCTACTGAAATAAGGAAGGATATGAATGAACACTTCATATTTGTTAAAGGTAATACTCAATATGATGAGATTTTACATATTAATATTTATGCATCCCAACCACAATGCGCCTCAATTTATAAGACCAACTCTAACAGACATGAGTAACTTGATTTCCTCCAGTTTCATAGTAGTTGGAGATTTTAACACTCCAAAATTGACCACATTCTAGGCCACAA
>CAUYPK010126596.1:0-28379 GCA_963574355.1 Loris lydekkerianus | reverse complement strand
TGTAGGTAATGGATTTCTTACATCTGGCTGCTTTCAGAATTTTCTCCTTCATATTAACTTTGTGAAGTTAATTATGATATGCCTGGGGGATGTCTTATTGGGATTAAGTCGTGCTGGGGTTCTGAAACTGTCTGCTATCTGAATTCAGAATCTCTTGGCATGTCTGGAAAATTCTCTTTTATAAATTCATGGAGAAGGGTCTGTGCCTTGTGAGGTCACTTAATCACTTTCAGGGATTCCAATGAGGCAGATATTAGCCTTCTTCAAATTCTCTCAGAGCTCTCTGAGAGAATGATCTGTTTTTGCTCTCCATTTCTCTTCCTCTTTGAGAGTTTGGGAGTATTGAAAGGCTTTGTCTTCAGTGTCAGAAAACCTTTTTTCTGCTTGGTCCACTCTGTTACTGAGGTCTCTACTGTATTTTTCAGATCTTTGAGGACTACAAATTCTTGCTTCAGTGTGTGAAAATCTTTGGTGGTCTTGTCTTAAAATTCGTTAAATTCTTGAGACAACTTTTGAATTTCTCCTCAAATTTCTAATTCCAACTTTTTAATTGCTGCTCAAATTTCTAATTCCAAATTTTCCTCCATTCTATTAA
Source organism: Loris lydekkerianus (assembly GCA_963574355.1). Classification (NCBI taxonomy): domain Eukaryota; kingdom Metazoa; phylum Chordata; class Mammalia; order Primates; family Lorisidae; genus Loris; species Loris lydekkerianus. The sequence continues at coordinate 27,784 of CAUYPK010126596.1, read as the reverse complement.
TCTTGCTTCCAATCCAAATTCTGAATTCAATTTTGGACATCTCGGCCAGCTGTTTATGAATGGGATCTTCAGTTACATCTGCCATACCTTTCCTTGGGGAGGGGGGGTTATCTATTCTGGTTATTCATGTTACTAGAGTTTTTCCACTGATTCCACCCCATGATTGTGGATTGGATTCCACCCCAAATTTTACACTATTTGACTTTTCACCTGGAGCTTTTTCGAGGACCCATATAGTGCTACAGCCTGGGAAACTGGGGACCTGTTTGGTGTGGTGGGGCTAAGTGGTTCTGTTTTTTTTTTTCAGCTGGTCTGTGTTCAACCTGGGCCTGCATTTTTGTCCCAGATCTGTTCCGCAGTGGTTCCCACCTGGGTAGATGCCCACCCTCCTCTGGTTGCCCAGGGAGATGGAGGTGTGGCTTCGAAATATCCAGGAGTTAGCCCTATTGTTGCCAAAAAATGGGGCTGCTTTGCTCCTCAGGGCACTGCCACTCTAGTGTGGTTTCCTATCAGCCAACTGTCCTCTCCTCACTCATGTACCACAGAATCACCATTGACCAGCAGGAGTTCTGGCCCTGTTCATACCTCTCAACATAACACCCAAGAATCTGGACTGCTGGGGGACAGGCCTCCAGACCTCAGAATGAGAATGGAGGGGAGTGCTGGAAGCTCAGAATTGCAGGTAGAGAATATGTCGAGTTTTATACCATTTTATGCCTGGCAGGAGAATGCTGTGGCACCCTAGGAGGGGAAGTAGGTCCAGTTTTTAGAGGGTCACTTCCATGGAGTGTAGTGGTAGGACCTTTGAACTCTGCTCATTTGTTTGTGGGGCACTCCAAACTTTTCTCATGGGGGAGGGGACTCCCATCTGCTTGGTGATGGATTTTGTACCTTTTGTTTGTATCCTTGGGGTCGCAGCTCACCTCAGCAGGGTTGTTGTGCATTCTTCAACCTTCTCCCTTGTGCAGCTCTAATCCATCAGGTTACTTGCTAAATTTCTGTCCATTAACTCTCCTTATGGATGGGAGCCTCTGTGGAAAGCTGGTTTTAGTCAGCCATCTTGTCTCGGCTCCCCAATTTTTGGTTATGTTTTTCTTCTGCTAGGTTTTGGATGGTGTTTTTCTTCCTTTTCCATTTCTTTAAGATGATTCATTAGGTTGGTGATGTGCTCTCTTTCTGCTTTTCAGATGTAAGGATCTACTATGATAAATTTCCCTAATTAGACTGCTTTTGTAGTGTCCCACAGGTTTTGGTTGCTTGTGTCTTCATTCTTGTTATGCTTACTGAAGTTAATAATTTCCCTTTTTACCTCTTCCCTAACCCAAGTGTCATTCTGCATAATGTTGTTTCATTCTAAATCGCGTTGATATGAAAAATTTTGTTGGAGTTGAGTTCTAACTTTATTCCCTTGTGAGACGAAATAAGGTAGAAATTCAATTCTTTTGGTTTTATTGAGGCTTGATTGGTGTCTAGCATATGATCTATTTTGGAGAATTTTCCATGGGCTAATGAAAAGATCATACATTCCTTAGTTTTGGAATGGTGTGTTCTGTATATGTCTGTTAAGCACTGTTGTTGTAGGGTCAAGTTTAAGTCCATTGTAACTTTATATACTTTCTGTTTAGAGGATTAGTCCAGCTCTGTTAGAGGAGTGCTAAAGCTCCCTACTGTTATGGTGTTCTAGGATATCATATTATTCATACTAATTAAGGTGTGTTTCATAAATCTGGGAGCATTTAAGTTGGGTATATAAATATTTAGAATTAAAATGTCTTTTTTTTTTTTTTTTTTTTTTTATTGTTCCCTTGACCAATATGAAGTGTCTGTCTTTGTCTTTTTTTATTTTAGTTGCATTGAAATTACCTGTATCTGAAAATGAGATTGCAACCCGTTGTTTCTTCTGGTTTCCATTTGCTTGAAATGTTGTTTTCCATCCCTTCATCCTGAGTCTTGCTTTTTCCTTTAGGCTAGGTGTAATTTCTGTAGGCAGCATATGAATGGCTTGTGCTTTTTTACTCAATAAGCCAGCTTAAGCCTCTTCAGTGGGGAATTCAAGCTATTGACATTTATTGAGAGAATTGATAAATGTGATGGAGTTCTATTTATCTGCTTTTGTGAAAATCCATTGTTTAGTTTTATATTTTGCATCATTGTGGAAGCTAGGTTTTGCCCTTTAGTTTCTGGGTGTTTAATTTACTGGTGGTCCATTGTGATAGTCAGTGTGTAGAATAGGTCTACGTATTTTCTGTGGAGCTGGTCATGTTGTGGCAGACTTCCTCAATGTTTGCTCATCTGTAAAAGAGTTGATTTCTCCATCAATTTTAAAGCTTAGCTTAGCAGGATATAGAATTCTGAGCTAAAAATTGTTCTGCTCAAGTAGGTTAAATGTAGATGACCGTTCTTTTTTGGTTTGAAAAGATTCCTCTAAGAAATCCATTTTCATCCTGATGGTTTTGCCTCTGTAGTCAATTGGCACTTAGTATTGGCTACTTGCAGAATTCTCTCTTCCATCTTGACCCTGGATGGGTTCATAACAATGTGTCATGGAGAAGCTCTGTTTGAGTTAAAATGGCCTAGGGTTCAATATCCCTCTGAAAGGAGTGTATCAGAATCTGTGGTGATACTTCGGAAATTTTTATTTATGATAATCCTATAGTAGGGCCTCCATTCCTCTGGGCATTCTTCTTCCCCTTCTTGGATACCTGTAACTGATAAGTTTGAACACTTTATCATGTCCTATAATTCTTTCAGTGAATGTTCTGCTTTATCTCTCTCTCTCTCTCTATCTCTCTCTCTCCCTCTCTCTCTCTCTTTCCATCTCTTTAATTGCCTGAGTCAGCTCAAGAGCTTTATCCTCTATCTCTGAGATTCTTTCTCTTACATGGGCTAATCTCCTGCATGGGCTAATTATTGACACATTCTACTGCATTTTTATGTTCCCGGATTGATTGCTCAATTCCTTAAGCTCTACTATCTCTTTTTTATATTCTTCATATCTTTCATCCCTTATTTAGTTCTGATTTTGGATTTCCTCTTGGTCATTTATCACTTTCTCAGCAATTTCCTTCATTGTTTTTAATAATCCATATTTTGAATTACCTTTATATCATTTCTAACATTTCTTTATAGGTAAAATTCTCTGCAGTATCTACCTCATGAACCTTTGTGGTAGGGTGTTGCTCTGTTCTGATTTTTCATGTTGCCAGGATTTTTCTGATATTTCTTCCTCATGAGTGTTTTTTTTTTTGGTCTGGTTCCTTGCCCTACTTTTTTCTTTCACTTTCTCTTCCTCTTTAAGTTACCTGTCTCTGACCTATGATGTTGAAACATCCTTTTGGTATAGGACCAAAGGAGTAGAGGGAAGTCCAAAAAGGAACAATTTTTAAAAAGACAGAAAAAAAAATGCAGGAATAAAAGTTAAGACTGACAAAAGTAAGAGAGGAACAGAAAAAGAGACAGAAGTAATAGTGTTGTACAGTAGGGTGCTTTGACCCACACTTACAATTTCTAGCCTCTGGGGACCTGGGGTGGGTGGGTCCTTCAATGTCTTAAGCTCTTTGCTAGCCTGAGCAGACACAATACCCCACAAAATATAGAAAAAAAATGCTATAAATCAACTAAACAAACATAAAACTTAAGGGATAAAATTTATGGGAAAAAGAAAAAAAAATCAGAATATCTAGCAAAGATGGAGCCCTTCTATTAAAGAAGAAAACAATTATAATATAAGAGAGAGAAAAAAAGTCTAGGTAAAAAGCTGAAAGCATTTTTTAAAAAGGAATATATATATACTTACACACAGAGGTGAGTATATGTATATATATATCACCATATTTTACTTGGGCAAGAAATGATCTTCTAGGGTATGAAATGTTATTCACAACACTGATACAGCTTTAGAAATTAGACATTGAGAGACTGGAAGCCTCTGTCTTGCTGAGGAGGCAAAGAAAATGATCCCATTTTCCCCATTTCTTTGCTCCCAATCCCTGCAGGGTTGGGAACCAAAAGGTTTCTTCTGCCTACTTAATGTGCACACTTCTACCTTTCCAAATCCAGTTCCTTGGTCACATAGTGGATTTCCCAGGAAAGCTTGTGTCGCTCAACTCTTCCAAAGCGTGTTTGTCTAGCTTATCAGGCTATCCAGACCTGGCCTCACACTAGGATCCTGAGGGATGAGCCTGCAAGGCAGCTCTCCCACAATGGTGGCTCCAGTTCTACAGCTGGACAATGAGAGCTCTGCTCTGCCTGGAGGCTCAGCCCTAACTCCTGGGTGCTGTTCAAGATCACTCCCTTGCTCACCCAAGCTCTCCTAAGGTGAACTCCACCATGTGCTCTTCTTTAAAGAAGAAAAAATGAAACCTGCATGGCAGGTCTGAAAACTCCTACTGCCTCCAATTTAGTCATCCTCTGTTGGAACTCAAGTATTCATACTTGTGCTGATTCTACACTGCTTCTGACCTCCTCTTATAGTACTGGAGTCCCCTGCTGCCTCCCTGTGCCCCCAAAGGCAAGTTTCTGGGCACAGTCCACCAGCCAGAGGTGGCTAAAGTCTTTTCTCTCCTATCTCACTATTCACAGCGACTATGAGCTGCCTCTAATATGACATCTTTCTCTGCCTCCAGGACTATGAGCTTTGAACAATTAATGCAATATACCTGTTTTCATCCATTTGGGGTGCTTTAACAATACCTTAGACAGGCACTTTATAAAAATATGAATTTGGGATTTCAACACCAAAAAAGTGTTGTATTTACCACTTATAGTTTTAAATACTGGTAATAAAAAATCAAAGCATGAACATATTCAGTGTCTGATGAAGGCCTGTTCATTAAATGGTACCTTCTGAGTTGTTACCTGATGAAAGGGCTAAAAGGTTCTTTCATGCTTCTGTTATAAAGGTATTAATCTCTTTCATGAGAAAATCAGTTATGATCTAAAGAAATCTTAAAGGCCTCACCTCTTAATGCTATTAAAGTAGAGATTAAGTTTTATCATGTTTGTAGGGAAACACTAAACTTTTTGCCATAATAATGCCTAACTAGAAGGGTCTCTGTTTATTATTTTAAAGAGAAATTCTTCTCAGATAATATTAATATGTTTTAATGACTTGTTACTATAAGAATAGAAGAGAGAATGAAAAATAGTTTATACAGCTAGGTTTCTGGTTTGTACATGCTCTGGTTGTCTTTTCTTTTTAAACTAACACTGCATATAATAAATGATGCAAGAAAATTTTAGGGCTTTGTAGAAGATTTGTCTCAGCTTAACTTTATTGCTGTACAGAATTCCTAAAACAGGTTAATTTATTTCAAAAAGCAGAAATTGTTGCCTCAAGGACAGCCCAATGTCAAGAGGCTCTTATCTGGTGAGGGCTTGGTTAATGTGTCTTCCCATGGTGGACGGGCAAGAGGAAGGAAGAAGCCACCCTCAACAGTTCTTTTGTGAAAACATTAAACCCATGACACCCATCTATGAAGGCTAAGCTATAATGCCCGGATAACCCTGCATCTCAATTCTGTTACAATTGGCAATTTCAAATTTAGAGAGAATAAACATTCAAACCATAGTAAAATGGTCAAAAATTGTAGCAAAATTTAAAACTACATAGGTTACAATAGCAATGTTATATTATTATATCATAGGTGTGAATAAGACACAATTGATATTCTCAAAATTTGGGGGTGATAGATTTCACCATTGACCTAAAATCATAAACCTCCATTTGCATAACCTCTGCCCATTATGATTCATTTTATCCCTCTGCAAAACAGACAGACTTGATTGTGAGTGCTGAATTTTAAGTAAGAAGCTATATTCCCCTCTTAGAACAAAATCACAGAATGCAAGAGATAATTGTAGGGAGTAGTTGTCCATCTTGGACAATCTCATTTCAGTACCCAATTAGTTCACTTATTAATGATGAGGAAGGTAATTTAAATTTTAAGTTGACAGACTCATTTCCACGGTAGTGTATTGAAACTAGTCACTCATCTTCAAATAGCAGCTGCTGACATCTCAGGAAGAATTTGAAAAATTTTATTTAGAAACCAATCTGCTTACACATAACTTATGTAAGTTGTTTACCTCATTCTTTATTGCAGAGGATATCTGCATAAAAAAGAGATTCTTATTTCTCCAGAATTCATCTGTGATAGCTATTTTGCCACCTGAAATCATACATTTTGTTTTTTCTCTCTGGTATCAAAACTGATAGCCTTGAAAAGACAAGGATGTGTGAAAATGCTTTTATTTCTATACAAGTAATACATATTTGCTCATTATAGCTATGTCTAAGATCTTGAAGATAATATTTCTATAATGCTATTAAAATTTTTTTTCAGTAATATTTATTTGGGACAGTTCATGTCTTTGTCCTTTGCCTTAAATTCTAATAGTTCCTGCCCATTGTCACTGATGATAATTACATGTTATTTTATAGTTTTTAAAACTATTTAAAAATATTTACCATGTATCTCTTCCTTGATATTCTCAGCAACTTCAGAAGTTAGGTGTCACTTTGATGTGGGATGGCTTCATTCAGGGCTCACATGGACTCCATTTTCTGGGCCTAAACAGGCTCATAATCTAGTTCAATCAATGTTCCATCTAAGCACCACTTCCTATGAAGGGCACAACACCCAAAACATTACCACATTTCTACACAATGGCAGTTTTTAAATTAACTTATGTCCAAAGGCCTTTGGCACCAATGGCTGTGACACATTTCATACATACATCCCATTTCCCCAGACCCCTGCCTGCAGAGGAGGAGAATCTGCATGTAACCCCTGAGACAGAGAGCCAACAGGGCCCACCATATGGGACCCCTCCTTGTGCTGGAGACTTTGCTTCTCTCCTCTTACCTGTGATAAAATCTCTCCTTTTGCTTATTTGTGGTGCTCTGTGACTTTATTCTTCAATTTCCTTAGACCAAGGACCCAACAGAGAAATTCCGGTAACAATTTCATTACCAGTGAACAGGTTGAGCCATGGACTTCCATCTACTAATATAAACTCAAGTTTGATCTTCTTATAATAAAGTTCAAAACCTATTATACATTGCATCTCTCGGTATTATAAAATTGAAGAAATGTAATTAATAAGACAAATAATATGAAAACATGTTTATAGCCCCCAAAAGACAGAATGGGTCTCAAAAAACACAATCTAAAGGAGGGAATATTTACAGAATACACAGGACAATGTCTAATACCTAACAGGAGGCAACTTCACAAGAAATACTAGAAACAAAGCAAAACCACCTTAACAAAATATTGGCAGTGATTATGTTATTTAAAGTTGAAATATAAGCATTCACAGTGATATGTGGATACATTTCTTTGTAGTTTTAACATGGGACATGAGATTTTAGGAGAAATGAGCTTGAATTAAAACCCTCACTGATTAACAGAATGGGGCATCATGGGCAGTGCAAGGAGTAGAGAATTTCAAACCTACTTAAAGCGTAACACTTCCTTACTATGGTAAAAAGAATAAATATAAAATGAAGTATGGTTACAATCTGTTTTAGTCAAATTTAACTCTACCTACAACTTGTTCTATGGAATCAGTCACCCACAAGGGATACCTTCATCTTTCATGGAGAAGTCCTTCCTGGCTTCCATTACTATTTAAATTGGTGGCGATTCTGGATTCAATACAAGAAAATAACTAAAGTAATCAGAGCCCCTTACAGAACAAGAAAAGAACGAAAGTAATCAGAGCCTCTTACAGTACATTTTATTTATAAAGCCTATTTTTATTAAGGTTCGGCATATATGTAATTTTTCTAAACCAATGTTTTCAACTTTTCTTAGATACTTCAAAGGCACATATCTCCATGTCCATTTTAAAATGGTAAGAAATGTGAAACCATAAAAACAATACGAACTGTTAAGGTATAAACTGTTAAAAATAGCAAAAGTTCACACAGGGGTACGTGGCAAAACATGTGAACTCTCAAATGATTCTTTGAAGTTATAATTGGCATGTAACTGTTCATATTTCTGGAGTCCCAGGTGCTGTTTCAATGCGTTTACACACAAACCCAGTAATGACCATGTGCATCGCTTTAAATATGTATTTCTGATGGCAGCAACATTCAAAATAGTCTAGCTGATTTTTTTGGAGAATTTTTTCGACCTCCTCTTCTAAGTATGGAGAACGCGAAAGGCAAGGATTGGACCCACCCAGGGAAGGCGAGAGCAGAATGTGGGAATTAAGATTAGACCCAGTAGGGGCAGACACTTGCTCTGCAGCGGATCAGCCCTCTGTGATTCACCAGGTGCGGGGGCTGCACCTGGAACTCCAGCGAAGGGGACCAACGAAAAGTATCTGTCAAGGGTAACAAAGAGTTCAGCTCATGAAAGAAACCAGAACATAGAGACGTCCCAAACCCTCAGAAGAAGGCCGAGTCCTCCATCACCTGCCGCACTGCCACTCGTAAGCTGGCGCCACCATTACACCTGCGCTCCAAAGGCAGAAACTGGGTGTATAGAGGCGACACGGGCTTTTCCAGATCCAAAGGATATATTCCTAGCACAACAAAAGAGGCCAAGATCCGGAACTCACTGAAAAGAAAGTCAAATGTGGACAAGAAAGAAATGTCCCCAGGAGGTTCCAGGGGACCGACCCTCCTGCGGTAGTTCCGGCTCCCGGATGAGGTCCTCGCCCCGCAGAAGGGGCTGCCTGTCTCAGAGTCTGCCTCCCTTCTCCAGAGAGTTAACACCAGGGGTGACAACGTCTGCCCCAAGGCGTGGCTGGCCTCCTGGGCCGGGCTCAGCACAGAGGCAGTGGAGTCTCCGCAGGGCTGGATGCCCACTGGGGTGTGGGCCTCAGGAGGAGGCTCCCTGCAGACACAGGAGGTGGGGACCAGCCTGGGTTCCCCGAAAGCAGGCAGGGAAATGACAGCGCTGCTCTGGCTTCCTGCCTGCAATTTCCACACACACACACACACACGCACACACACGCATCTTGAAGACAACTTGTGCCCCAAATGCTCCTTAGGAACAAGGTTGTAATAAAAAGTTTCCAGTGGGAATGATATACCAGAAAAAAAGGGTACATACATCTATGATTGGAACTGACGGCAGAAATGCTGGACAGTTTATTCCATGGTGCTATTGACTGCTGAATTGAAATGCCTGAATTTATATTTCATCCTCGGGCCTCTTCCCATCTGCTCTGAGGCTAGGCAGACCGGTGGGTTGCCCACGTTATCTTCAGACCCCTACTGGGACCTGCTGCTCCATGAGTTAGATACAGAGACACTTACCTTTAAAAGGAAAAACAGTTCACAAATTCGTAAGAAGAAAAAATCATTCATATTCAAAGTTTTCTTAATATCCTGAGACTTTGGTGGTTCTCCTCAAGGATAAAAACGCTAGACACTTTGACAACAGGGAATTTTCTCCCCTCCTATGAAGATATAAAAAAACCTGGAAGGAGTGGTGGAGTTGGAAAATTTGTAGCTGTTATCTTATGGACTCACTAGGTGTGGGCAGGAATCCTCTGCAAATGTTAAAACAAGCGAGGAAAGTCCATTGGAAAGACGGATGTGTTTATGGTTTCACAGTGGTGTTCCCCTCCAAGTCCTTTGGTTGTTAGTGGCCAGAATTTTTCATTATAATAAATTATACACATTTTACACCTTCAAAAATAAAATAAGATAATTTGAGCTATCTTGAAATATATACTGCATTGTTATTTATTATAGTCATCTTGCTATATATTATAATAGCAGGGGGGTTTGTTGTTGTTGTTTTTGAGACAGAGTTTCACTATGTTGCCTTCACTAGAGTGCGTGGTGTCACAGCTCACAGCAACCTCCAACTCTTGGGCTTAAGTGATTCTGTTGTCTCAGCTTCCTGACTAGCTGGGGCTACAGGCACCTGCCACAACGCCCTGATATATAATAGCAGTTTTTAAAAAATATTAAGTACATTTTTTTTCTCACATAGTTTAGACCAATAGGTATTGAATATGCTTTCCAAACTGTGTTTTGTGTTTAAGTTGATGCATAGGCCACTCTTCATTTATATCAAAAATGATATCCTCGTACTTGAAATAGAAGACCTAAATTCCTTTAACTAAAGTTTTAAAGATATAATTTTTTTTTTTTTTTTTGGAGATGAAAGGAAAGCTATATTGATTACTTTGTCCATTTTTGTTTAATCTACTTTAATAAATTTACATAAAACTGATGAATTGAAATGCCTGAATTTATATTTCATCCTGTGGTTTATTGAAATTTCAAGATAGAAAATTTCAATTTGCAATGCAGAAAGATGTTAGCTGAAAAGTCAGGCTGACTTTTTCCAAGAAGGGATTTTGCAGGGTAGTATATTTGAATTTTCTTTATACTAGGCATATCAGGACCTTCAAAATTGTGTCATATCTTAAGCTTTCTGTGTTTGTTCAATTTAAGCAAGATTCCAAAGTAGAAAGATAAAAACAAATTCCAGTCTATGAATCTGTAATTATAAATGCTACTCCAGGAGCAAGACTCTTTGTGTAAACAGGACTAGTGCATTTTCTGCCTATGAGAAGGTTGACAGAGGCTCCTGGAATATAACAAAGAGGTTTCTCTGTTAAGGAATCTGAGTAAGACCTTTACAATCTGCTCTTTAGTGACATTGGACTAAGCATTTGACTTTATTCTCCTTTGTCCTTCAAAGCAAACACTACAAACTCTTCCCTCTAGTTTCCTGTTCCCTAATCACTGCTAGGGTGAAATAACCAACTTTGGCCTCCTCACTTTTAATATCCAATAACTAATACAGTGTTAAAAGAAAAACTTCAGAAAAATTAATTGAACTGTTTATTTGATCTATTCATTGTTGAATAGCACCCTAAAAATCATTGGCAATTTAGAGACCTCTGCCCAGCAGTGTATGCAGTGAGCTTTAAAAGGTCAGACACAGAAGCAGAAAAACAAACTGGTTACCCCTGACATCTGCCTTACTGGGGCATAGTACAATGAATCAGCTGCCTGTGATTGCATAAAACTAGGGAACTTGTGATTGCATGAAACTTAGCTATTTGTCACATTCCTAACTAGGTCTATTTGCATCCTTGGTTAGGATACCGTTCTCTAGATGGGACATCAACGTACTGCACAGTCTCAGGCCAAATTTAATGTAATTAAACAGAAGTTAATATGTTGACTCCAGTCAGAATCAAGTTTTAAGCATCATTTTGTTTCTTCTGGGTAATGTGGCCTCTCCCTGTTTTCATCCATGTCTGTCATGGGTTTTAGCATTTATCTTATGTGGCCATCTTGTTTCCCTTTCTTTGTTTTCTTCAGAAATGCCTCCACTGCAAAAGTGCAGCAACAATTATTAAGGCCAATTGAAAGCAAAACTTGAGGTGATTAGTGTAATAAGTAATATGCTATGTGTAAAAATGTCTGAGAGGTCTTTATAGAGTCCTCAAATTGATCATAGTCTATACTGACTTTTAAACGGATCCCACTCTCATGAGATCCGTACTCTAGAGATAATGGAAGCTGAGTACCTGTAATATCTTCTAGGACCAAGTTTTCATCCGTCCAGGAATTCTTCTTCATCCATTTTTATAAGTTGTATGAGAGATAAGCATAACTCTATCTTATTGCCACTGCATTTCAGGGTCCTTTTTACTATAGTAGTTCTGTTTATATCTTCACTAATACATGTTGTCTCGTGTAAGATAAATTGTCATTCTCTTTTTTTACAGGACATATAACCTTACTATCAAGCTCAGGATTGCCTTCTAAAGTACATGGAGGAGGGTGCCATAATTTCTATTCTATTCAAAAGTTTAGTGAAGAATGAAGTTGTCTGTTCCTTGAATATTTGCTTGCATTTATCTCTCTATCTGTCTGTCTCCCTCCCACTTGTTCTTATAATTAATGAGCAAATGGGACTAAAATTCCTTATGATTTTTAGAATTTAACTTTTACTTAAGTCTCTGGTATTTCCAAAGTATAAGATCACATAATCAGCAAAGAGCAAGAGTTTGACCTCTTCTGCTCCCACTTGGATGCCCTTTCTTGTCTAGCCTGATTGCATTGTCTAGAACTTCCAGCAAATTGTTGAACAATAGTGGTGACAGGGGACATCCTTGTGTGGTTCCTGTTCTAAGTGGAAAAGCTTTCAGTTATACTCCATTCACTGTCATAGTAGATATGGGTTCATTGTAGATGGCTTCAATCAGTTTTAGAAAAATGCCCCCTATTCCTATATTTTTAAATGTTATTGTTAGGAAAGGGTGCCGAATTTTATCAAATGCTTTTTCTGCATCTATAGAGAGGATCATATGGTCTTTGTTTCTGCTTCTACTAATATGGTGAATTACATTTAGGGATTTGCATATGTTAAACAGGCCTTGCATCTCTGGGATAAAGCCTACTTGTTCATAGTTTTTTTTTTTTTTTTTTAACATGTAGCTGTAATCTCTTGACTAAGATTTTACTTAGTGTTTTTACATGTACATTCATTAATGAAATTGGTCAGTAGTTTTTGGTCCTTTTCTGGTTTTCGTAATAGGGTGATGTTTGCTTCTGAGAACAGTTTGTGGAAGAGTCCTTCCTTCTCAATGTTTTGGAATAGGTTCTGCAGTACAGTTATAAGCTCTTCTTTGAAGGTTTGATAGAATTCTGGGGTGAAGCAATCTGGTCCAGGGCTTTTTTTATTGAAATTTTTCTTTTAACATTTCTTCAATCTCATTACTTGATATTGGCCTGTTAATGAGATCAATTTCTTCTTTGTTAAGTCTAGGGAGATGGTGTGATTCCAGGTATTTGTCCATTTCCTCCCTATTTACAGATTTCTGAACATAAAGTTTTTTGTTTGTTTGTTTGTTTGTTTTTGGTAGTGGTCAGAGATAATCTCTTGTATCTCTGTGGTATCAGTTGTTATTTTCCCTTTTTGTTCCTGATTGAGGTTACTAGAGTTTTTTTTTTTTTTTTCTTTTCTATTTTTAGTTAATCTGGCCAAAGATTTTTCAATTTCATATATTTTTTAAAAGAATCAGCATTTTGTTTCACTAGTTTTCTGAATGATTCTTTTGTTTTCGATTGCATTTGTTTCTGGATTAATTTTGGTTGTTTCTTTTAGTCTCCTAGATTTAGGATTAGGTCATTCTTCCTTTTCCACTTAAGATGATTGACTAGGTTATTGATGTGCTCTTTTTCTGTTTTTTGGATGTAGGCATCTAATGAGATAAGTTTTCCTCTTAGGAATGCTTTTGGAGTATCCCACAGGTTTTGGTCACTTGAAGCTTCATTTTTGTTATGTTTTAGGAATTTAACAATTTTTTCCTTCACCCTTTCCTTGATCCAACTGTCACTTCACATAAGGTTGTTTAATTTTGATGCCTTTGTGTGGGGATGAAAATATTTTTTGGTGTTGAGTTTCACCTGTATTGCCCTGTGGTCTGAGAAAGTACAAGATGAAATTTCAATTTTTTAAAAATTTTGTTGAGATTTGATTTAGGTCCTAGGTCCTATCTTGGAGAATGTTCTATAGGCTGATGAGAATGTTCCATAGGCAGATGAGCTATATTCCTTAGCTTTGAGATGATGTGTTAGGTATCTTTTATAACTACAGTTCTTCTATGGTTACATTTAAGTCCCTGTGTCTTTGTTGGTTTCTGTTTAGAGGATCTGTCAAGCTCTGCCAGCAGGGTATTAAAAATTCTAGCTATTATGATACAATGGATATCATATTGCTCAGACTAATCCAAGTTTATTTCATAAATCTGGGTGCATTTAAGTTGGGTGAATAAATTTTTAGAATTGAAATGTTCTGCTGTATTATTCCCTTGACAAGAATGAAGTCACCATCTTTGTCTGTCTTAACTTCAGTTGCTGTAAATCCACTGATATTTATATTAGTTGGACATTTTTAGATACCCCCTACCATACATAGTAGGTAGTACATTAGGGTTAGATTTGGTTTCTTATATTTGAAAATGCCAACTTTTCATAGTATAAACCAAATAAAGATTTATGTTGCCTTAAACAACATAAAAAAGTTAAAACATAGGTTTTTCCCTCCCCTACTTGATGTTTCATATAATAGCACATAATATTTATTTAGAGAATTATTTTAGGATATAAGATGGTTTCTGGAGCTCCTGCCATCATGTCACCTCATTAAAATAAATGAGCAAACGTGGGAAGTGAATAACGTCAGTGGTGATCCCCATTCCGGTATCCTTCAGAGAAGTCCAGCCCATGACTGTTAGCTTGGAGTTAGTCATGTAACCCACATGGCTATTGACTGGTCAAGTCTGTTACCAATAGTTTAATGAAAAGTTCCTGTTTACTTTAAGTGGACCTCAGAGGTTGGTAAAAAGTCTTCATATATACTTTGAAATATGTATTTTCTTAAATTTCTTATAATATATTTTAACTATTGTTCATGCAAAAAAATTCATGAATAATTATAGATTCACCAGCGTTGGCTGTCTCTGTGTTAACACTTTCCCCAGTACTTTGCTAATGTTAGGTTTAAACGTAGTAATGTCAGCAAATGATGCTTTAGGTGAAAATCTTAACAAACTATTTTCTTTTCATAAAAGGCACCAATTTGAAATGATTTCCCTTGACAGGTGATGAGTACAATTGCATTAAAAACAAATTGCATACTTCACCTTTGCATTATTCTGATATGAACCCTCTTTTCCATTATCATGAATATTTCCAAAATGCGTCATAGAGCCCTGACAATTTAAAAGGAATTATGTGAAGAAACATCATACTGCAGCTGAAAACGCATTGTTGCCTTGACTGTGGTGACATTCTCATCAGTGAGGTAATGGTCTGACTCCGTGAGCCGTCATTCTTCCATTCGCATCACTGATCCTTACTTTCTCGAAAAAGAAATCACTAAAACCCAGGAACACCTTGAAAGTCCATTAAGAGAGGTATAAAAAGTAAATCCAATAAATGACTGTGACTCAGAAAAGAATAATGAAGACTTGTTGCAGGACTGACCAAACCTTCTGATGAAGTTATGTATTCTCCATGGGGTAAATCTAAGACATGCCAAATTTCCTTCAATAAAGGTTACAATCCAGGTATGGTAATTGCATCTCCTATATCCTCATAAAATGGAATATGTTATCAGTTATTGGCAACTTCTTGAGAATCATTTGATAGCATAATTTAATAAGAAAAGGCATAATATCCATACTTGAGTGCATTACAATATTGTACCAAAGCTAAAGGGGTAGTAGTATCACTCTCGGGAGAAAAACAGGAGAAAGTTGACCAGGAATTGTGTACTTTATGTTCAACATTCCTATTCAGCCCTTGACATTTCTCTAAATGTAATATCCCAGTTGAGCAGATAGAAAATTGAGCATTGAAAAATATTAAGTAATATTTTATCCTATAACTTTACTGAATTCATTCATCAGTTCTAACAGTTTATTGTTATATCTTAAGGATTCCCACATATAAGATTATGTCATCAATAAAAATAATCATTTAACTAATTTAGATGGATTTATAACTTAACCAATTTAGATGGATTTTAATTCTTTCTCCACCTAATTGCTCTTGCTAGGTTCTTTAGTCAGCACTTCGTTGAAATACAAGTGGCAATACTTATCATGTTTCTGATATTAGAGAAAAAAATGTTTTCAAATTTTGCTTTCAAATATGTTAGATGTGGGTTCATCATATGTGACCTTTATTTTGATGATGCACATTTCTTTTATACTCAACTATTTTTCATCAGTACTTAATTTTTATCATAAAAGGAGGATAGTTTTTTTTTAATTCCTTTTCTGCATGCAGTTTTTTGAATGTTTTAACATCTATTATGGATATTTCAAATATATACAAAAGTAGAACATATGTTAAATATTTTGCCAATCTTGTTTTTATTCTTATGTTATTTATTATCAATAAATATTATGTCATTTATTATCAATATTTTGATGCATGCATATAATGTCAATTGGAATATACATCACCTCGAATGTTTACCTTTTCTTTGTGTTAGAAACAGTACAACTTTTCTAGGTATTTTGAAATATGTAATAAATTATTGTTAACTATGATTTTCCTACTCTTCTATTGAATGCTAGAACTTATTTTAATTGTATCTTTGTAGTTATTAACCAACTTCATCTGCCAAAGTCTTCTCTTTCCAGCCTCTGGTAACCACCATTATACTTTCCATGATATACACTTTTTTGGAACCGACATATAAATAAGAGCATTTGATACTTATCTCTCTATGCCTGGCTTACTTTACTTAACATAATATCTCTAGTTCCATCTATGTTGGTGCAAATGAGAGGATTTGATTCTCTTTTAGGAATAAATGACATTCCATGGAATGTATACATCACATTATCATTATCTATTTATCCATTGATGAAAGCTTCAGTTGACCCCATGGGCAGGCTGAACGTGGCAGTGCAGATATCTCTTTGAAATATTAATTTTCTTTCCCCAGAAGTAGGATTGCTAAATCTTGTAACATTTTTGCTCTTTTTTCTTATCAAGTATTAACTTGACAGTATATTTGGCATAACCGTCAATCCAAAACATAACATCTTTACAACTTGCTGGTGCCAAGTTTAGAAAAAAATATTCAAAGAAAGGAAAGAAACAATAGGAAAACAGCTCCAGAAATAAATTAATGAGCAAAAATATATGAAGAAAGAGGAACGTGTAGTTTTGACTTACCTGAAGATACCAAGACTGATCTGCACAGGCAAATGTGCATTCTGGAAGTTTAGGTGTGAAGATTTTAGAGTAGAAATCTATGACTTGAATTTTCCTAATTTCCTGAATAAAAACAAACTCTTGCAACAACAATATTTATACTTCATGGCTTAGGCACCTACCTCACTTGACTCTATTCCTTAATTTAGCCTTTACTTAAATGAGTCTGAAAAACTTGGGGATACAGCATAAGAAGACAAAATAATCACACATAATAGATGCAGGAAGAATGGGGATGGAAGACCCCATTCTTTGCAGGGAGTACTTCCCCAGAGAAAGGGAAAAACAGAAATAAGCTGAGCAAGGTGGAATAAAAACAGTTTGGCTAGTTTACTTTTAAAACAGCAGCTAAATTACAGTATCTTGTAGCATTTTCCTATTATTTTCTTCTAAAAAGTTCATAGTTTAAGGACCCAGATTTAAGTCTTTAACACATTTTGAGTTGAGTTTTCTATGTGATGAAAGATAGGAGTCTATTTTCATTCTTCTGCATATAGGCATCTATTTTTCCCAGCAGTGTTTATTGAAGACAATGCCCTTTCCTTGGGTAGTATTTCTGGTATCTTTGTCAAAAATGAATTGTCTATGGGTGGGTGGGTTTATTTCCATGCTCTCTGTTCTCCCAGTAATTTATGTGTCTGTCTCTATGCTAATACCATGGCATTTGGTTACTATAGCCTTGAAGTATGAACTGAAATCAGATAGTATTATGCCTTCAGCTTTATTCATTTTGGTCATCATTACTTTACCTTTGCAGGGTCTTGCAGTTCTATACAAATTTTAGGATTATTTTTCTGTTTCAGTCAGGAATGCCTTGGTATTTTGATAAGGATTTGCATTTGTTTACTTTGGATAGTGCACATATACAGATATATAAAAAAAATACATGTATCTGTGTGTGTATGTAATTCTTCTGAACCATGAGTCATGGAATACCTTCTCACTTTTTGTGTATTCTAAACTAAATTTTCAATGTTTTGTAATTTTCATTATAGTTATCATTCACTTCCTTATTTTTCATTTCAAATTAATATGAGGGTACAAATGTGTAGGTTACATTGTTTTTGATTATAAGGTAAAGTCCAAGTTGTCATTGAGCCCCTCACCCAGGGGGTGTGCTGACCACCCTCACACTATGCACAGCAGTGAGATCTCGCTGATTACCCTCCCTGCTGTCCATGGCCCTCCCCCATTTCTTTGGTTAAGTTTCTTCCTAGGTATTTTTTCCATAGCTTTTTTGCATGAGTTAATTGTCAGCATCTCATTCTTCCAAATTCCTAGGTGTCTAAGTAGTTCATCTTTTTCTTTTTACTCTCAACGCTTGTTTGTTTTGTTAGCTTTTAGTTTAGTTTTAATGGCTTTTAGTTCTAAGAGTGAGGCCCATTAAGGAATAAGACTATCAACACCTTGGTGGGAACCAGAAGATCATAACCAACCATTTTAACAGAATCAATGACATGATTATTGTTGGTGACTATGAAGATACATGTTGGTCACCACTTAAAGTTAATTTATTAATGACACCATAATTTTAAAATGGGCATAGCATGTAAAAATACACCTTTTCTATTCGAGACTTGTACATGAACTAATTCCTGGCTTACCCATGGAATTCTGCAAAAATTCTCAATTCTACAAGTTGATCACTGCTTACAGTTTGCTTCTTTAACTCTCACTACATTAAAGAATTCATGCTTGAAAAGAGGGAAAAGATTCTTAGCTTTTAATGGTAAGGTTATAGGTTGATTAAATAAACATATAATATCAGCAATTTTCAATCCAGTTTTTGGAACAGATTTTTTAGACTTAATTTTCTCAGTATATATTTATAGCTTTCCACTGTTCTCCCTTTTGTTCTCTCTCTACACTATATTCGGGGTGAATTTCTCAGTGGAAAACCTGAAAGACACTGGAGTGGATAGGATGAGATTTTAATATATCATTTAGAAAATGAATTTTCATTTTTATGGAAGATTTTTGCTATTACATTTGTAGAAATTCCAAATATTTAGGGACTATTAAGCAAAGTTTTAAAAAAAGGTATTTTTTCTGCTGGTGCAAAACATAGGAAAATATAGTATTGCCTGTAATGAGCTTAATGATAATTACAAATGATAATTTATTTATTATGTAAGAGGAAATGTCCTAAATTGATAGATGCATTATTGATGTAACCCTCACAACAGCAGAATTTACATGGAAATATTTACAAAATTTATTTTTATATTTTGACTCACTTAGGATTCATTCCAACAAAATCATTGAATTTAATTATGGTTTTTGGCCCAATTCTTATGAATTTGTTGTAAAAATGTAAACAAATATTCAATATTATTTGTAAAAGTTCTTTGTACCAGGTTTGTTATAGTCAAAAAAATCCACCATTTATTCTTTAAAATTAAATAGAAAATTTAAAATCTATCAATGAAAATGTGAATTTATATAACTAACAAAGCCCTTATTTCATTTATTGAAATGTACATTGTTTTCAAAATGTAATATTAAAAAAAATGTGTTGAATAGTATAATGAATGTAAGGATAAACATATAATAACAGCAAATTTCAATACAGTTTTTGGCATTGGTATTTTTGGACTTAATTTTTTCAGTGTATATTTATAGTTTTCCACTGTTTTCTCTTTTGTTTTCTCTCTAGACTATATTTGGGGAGAATTTCTCAGTGGAAATACACAATTTATTATTTTTTTTCCAATGTACATAGATCAGAACTTGTGCAGTTTACTTACAATTAAATTTTGATAACTATTTAAAAATCTCACTAAATCTCTTTATGATCTTTTCTTCTTAATATTTTTACTTTTTGCTTTACAGTTTTTCATCTCTTTAGGCATCCTATATGAATATTTATATTTATTATACAATTTTCAGAATATTGTTCAGGGAATTTATTGTTATGAAAGGTATTTTTAAATTTTCTTTGACTATAATTCCAAGCTTCGATTTCTTAAAATGTTTTGGGATTTTAGTTAAAGTCTTAACTTACATGAGTGGGTCTCTCTCTCTCTTTCTCTCTTGCCTCCCCTCCCTTCCCGCCATCATTCTCTTTCCTCTTCTTTCTGCAATGGGAGTTGGAAGTTCCTTCTTTGTGCTGATGGGGATGAAGCACAGGACATTGCAGAGCCATTTACAGAAATAATTCACAGGTAACTCAAAGTTCGATCATAAAGTGGGGTGGTTCGTCCATCTCCCTCATCCTGTATTTCCAAAGACTGTAGAGATTGCAATGTTTGCCAGGAGTTTTCAGAGCTTTATTTTTTGCCATGACAAAGAGTTGGCAGGGAGGGTGAGAAGCCTCTGTACTGAGCATCAGTCTATTGTAATGTAGGGCTCCACAGAGGCCCATTCCCACCTCAAAGTTTGGTGGGTGAAGCGAAGCTGGAGAATGGGAGGCCCCTGACTTTAGCCTGGGTCAATTTAAAATTTTAAAAAGATAACGATTAGCTTCTGTTTGAGCAGAGTTATATATTTACGGTCTTTTCCTCTACAATTTATTCCTCACAGGTGGTAGAGAATAATCATTCATGGAAACACACTCAATCATCTCAATCTGGAAATATATTTCTTTTGCAAAAATATAAACAATTAGAGTTAACAGTATTTGATAGTCAACAAAAAGATGAGTATGCCTTGAAATAAGTAAAGGAGTAAAATCAGAATGTTTCTAATGGAAAAAAATGACCACTGCTTGAGGTAATGAATACTCCAATTATCCTGATTTGATTATTACACCTTATTACCTGCATCAAAACATCATATGTACCCTATAAATCTATACAACTATTTTATTCCCATAATAATTAAACATTTAAAAAAATTGAAAACTATCTAAAGTTAGAAATTCTAAGATCATAGTAAAATTATCTAGTTTTATATTATTTTGCATTCTTCGATATAATTTATTTTATTAATCATGGAAATGATTATTTCCCTGCTTTATTTTGATGGGATAGGAAGTAATTACATATATAACCACAGGTCCAATAATAATTGGCATAAATACGTATTTTGAAATATATCAAATTATATGCTAATTCAAAGGTTTTTAAAATGTGGTTACTATAAACAACTTCTTTTTATTTCAAAAATTAAGGCAGTACAAATGTGTCATGCTGAAATCAGAATGTTCAGTGCCTCTGTCACTAGAATAGAATACATTGTACTTCATTGGTTGATTTTTTTTTTTTTTTTAACTTAAACAATGATTTTATTGATTAAGTCCATAGACAAATTTAGGCAACCAGGGCAGAGGTTGTGGATTATTCATACTTCCATCTGGGAGGGATAACTGGCGTGGCCTTGTAAATTTGAGCTGATTGATGAATTTTTCTTAGGATCAGAATCAGACGAACATTAACATTCTTGTCCTTCCTGTTAACTCTCAAGACATGTTCTATAGATATATTTTTCATTCTGCACCCCTCTCACCCTTCCCTCCTCTTCATTTCCAATGTCCATTACTGCTCTTCATGACCATATAAATCCTTCACTTGGCTCCCACTTTCAAATGAAAATATGCATTAGCATTTTTTTCTCATTCCTGAGTTACTTCACTTAGGATAATAGTCTCCAGTTTCAGCCAAAAAGAAAAAAAAAAGTGTATTTTAGTATGCTGCATGTAATCTATAATTAATAGAGTCTTTCTATAGAATGCTTTCTAATTAAAATGTGTGCAATGGCAATGTGAAATTCATTTTATTTTTTTCCCATTCACATTAAATTCTGTCTAGCTAAGGAATGGCTTCAGCTACAAATATTAGGGAAATAAACCAAGACTGAGCTAAATGCATTTATGGTTCTTAAGGTGGTTTACAGATCCCAGGGTTCAACATAAAAATTTTAGTTTTATTACCTGTGTTGTAACCACTTTAGCATGCCATTTTCTTCTTCCTACCCACACATATTTAAGATGATTCTTCCAGCTTCTGATGCCAAAGTCAGGGCAATAGATTGCAGAGCTAGTGCTAAAAACTTCCAATTTTTCATGCTCTTGTTTGTTTCATGTATTAAAGGGCAAAAATTTAATTTTGTTTTAGAAGTCCCCTCAGTCATATTTGCCAGAACCCAATCAAATGTTGCTACCTGGTTGTAAGGTAGGCTGTGATGAATTAACCACATTTCTGTAGCTGTGAAATGTTACCTTATTGTTAACTTATTGTGAGAATCAGATTTCTACCTAATTTAGACCATTTCTCCAATGAACCATTGTCACAGAGTATTGAATAAGCTTGACAGGTACCCAAGGTTTCCAGTGAGAGTTTCCTGAGGAGATAATTCAAAGGAAGACAAAGGAGTTTTGAAATCCCTTCAAATAAATTGTCAATAAACAATTTGTTATTCCTGGAAAAATAATCAATAATTTTATTTCTCAAACATCACTGATATTGTAATCACTAAGATCTTAATCTTAATGATTAATAGATCATCAAAATTTAATAAGTCAGACAAAATACAAAGCTTTACCTATATAAATATGAGTTAGGATGACATTTCCATGAAATTTTTTTTAATAAGCAATATTGGTATAGAGATATAGTCCTCTATAATGCATTGAAAACACGGTAACAGTTTTTGTTACAAAGTAAACAGTTTGATATAGGATTTTCTGGATAGCACTTTAGTGAAAATTTAAACATTATGATACAATTTTATTTTTACCATAGCAGCATTATCAAGATGGAAAGTTGAAGATATAAAACAAATATAAAAGTAAGAAAATTATTAAAAAATATATTATTTTATGAAAAATGACCAGTGGTTTTCTGGTAATGGTTTTAAATCAAATACTCAGAAAAAATAAACAAAACGTAATGGAAAGTATTTTATGCTCACACCAGAAATTCACTGTGAGTAGTTCATTGTGTGTAAGACATATCTAAAAATTCTGTACCAAACACAGTTTATTAAAATTTAATAATAAAAAAAAACCTCTCTAGGTATTTTTAGCAGAAATAAAGAGAAATAATTACTTTCAAAATCTCTGGAAGTACTGCAATAAAAAAAGTCAAGAAATGTTATTACCTTCAAATTAGAACACTTGAGAAGATTGCTGATAGACCAAAGCCAGTGCCTGTTAGTAGCACCTAAAGCAGAGACCTACTGGGAATACATTTCAGAAAATATATTCAGTCTTCCGTCTCCTAAATACAGCTGCAAGGTGTGAGGATAACTTGCATAGTAGTGGGCCATAACTACTACAAAATCACATTATCTTTAAATTCACTAAGATAGGCTAGGCATGGTGGGTGGATCACACCTATAATTCAAGCACTCTGGGAGACAAGGCAGGTGGATCACCTGAGCTCACTGGTTCAAGACCAGCTGGAGTCAGAGTGAGATGTCATCTTTAAAAAAATAGCCAAGCATCAGGTGGCACCTGGGGCTCAAAGGAGTAGGGTGCTGGCCCCATATGCTGGAGGTGGCGGGTTCAAACCAAGCTGCGGCCAAAAACTGCAAAAAAAAGAAAAAAAAAAAAAAAGAAAATTCAAAAATAGCCAAGCATTGTGGCAACTACTTGGGAGACTGAGGTAAGAGAATTACTTAACCCCAAGAGTTTGAGGTTGCTGTGAGCTATGACACCCTGGCACTCTACCGAGGGCAACACAGTGAGACTCTGTCTCAAAAAATAAATGAATAAATAAACAAATAAATAAATAAATTCACCAAGATACTATGTGGTTAAAGATCTGTTCTGTGTTTTATGTCATATTTTGCAGAGATTATTATTTCTTCTATTTTTTTTTATAAGAAATCTTTTATATTCTAGAAGTTATAATGCAAAGCAGCATATCAGGAAGAAAAATATTATGAAAAAATATAATTTCTTAAAATGCCTAGCAAATTAATATTATGAATTCATAATACCATGAAACCCAGGTACTTGAACAAGGATCTATGTATAGGAAAATATATTACTTTAAATCGGGTTCTGAAAATAGACATTTTTTTTTTCTATAAACTGCAGTGCACCTCGAAAAGACATGGCCAAAAAGACTCTTATCCAATTGACATTTCGAATTTCCTTGAGATTTTCAGTTTAACATAAAGGACTATGATAGCTTTGTGCTGAAATGGTAAAATATCTACAATTCACAGTATACGCAAATATATCTGTTATCATAGTTTTCCAAAGGGTGAGGAAAGTTGACAGTAACTTTGAAAGGCATTTATTAATGTAACACTGAGGTTGTAAAGCTCTGAGTTAGCTGGTCTGGATTTAACAACAAAAGCAGTTCCATGTTTCTTCTCTTTACCAGTGCCAGGGGAGTAGTATGTTTTAAAATAAAATGTTATTTTGTGTAAGTAAAGGTTTGGGCAGAAGATCTACGCATCTATTAAAGTGATGTTTACACAATTCTTCCTTCAGGGAAAGCACATCAATTCTGGTCTCCTTTTCAAGTATAAAACAGGCTATAAAACAGGAAATCTCAACAAATCTTTAATCAATCACTAATATTAGTATGTATTCTATGTAATTTCAAAATACATATAACCTATACTTGTATAATTATATACTATTATATATAGCAATATAGGTGCATTTATATGCATACAGATAATAGTAGTTTGTAAAGCTTGAAAAGCAGCTCCTCTCACTTTTGACAAATAAAATGGAAAGTATCAACATAGAATAATTTGCTATAAACATCATTTTTCATAGATCATTGAAAAGCCATAAAATGAAGTGCATATATGTGTGTTTCAGACTGTCTGTGATTTCTTCATCCCCTGTCTAATTTGTATACTGATTAGCACCTTTCTTCATCCTAGGTACCACAGTTTTGAGAAATTTAGCCTTCCCCCAAAAAAAGAAAGTAAATGTGATGATGGTTGGGGAATAATGAACGAGGCAGACCAACCCCAGGAGTTGAGGAAATGTATTTTAGTCATGTTGTTATATCGCAGTACACTACCTTAGTTCTAATTAAGAAATACTTCAATTCTCAGAAATAATCTTCATCGTTCAATTCAGTTAGAATTTTTTTTTTTAAAGGAGATGACTATTGGTTGTGCTGATAAACTGAGAGGACAAACTCTCTTCTCTTTTTCTGAAACAGAGTGTCACTCTGTCACCCTGGGTGGAGTGCCCCTGGATCACATCTCACAGCAACCTCAAACTCTCTTGGACTCAAGCAATTCTCTTGCCTCAGCCTTACAAGCAGCTGGGACAACAGACACCTGCCACAACACCTGGCTTCTTTAGAGATGGTGTCTCACTCTTGCTCAGGCTCGTCTCAAACTCTTGAGCTCAGTCTATTCATCTGCCTTGGCCTCTCGGAGTGCTGGGATGACAGACGTAAGGCACCAAGCCCAGCCGCAAACTCTCCTCTCTGTGAATCCGTATTCAGGGTGGGAAATGCTTTTGATTTCAGGCTGGTTGAGTTCTCAATTTTTGTCCTCACAGCTTGTTTTTTGACAAGGTAGACAGACTGCTAACATTTCTCCTTTTCTGGTTGGTTAATCTTTGTCAGTAAAGATGCACGAAGGGCCCTGGAGGAGGAGGTATTTCTGTTCCTGGTTCTCATAGAGGTTTCTTATCATGATCTTGAACTGTGTGCACCTTCAAAGTACTTCCCTTGGGAAGCTATGCACCAACACCAGTGCCCAGTCCAGTTTTGAAAGAAATTTTAGTACTCTTTTTATAGAATGTCCATCAGAACTGTCATCATATTATCCTTGATGTCCTGAATGTCATCAAAATTTTTTCCTTTCAATATTTCCTTTATATTTAGGTAAATAGAAAAAGTCACTGGGGCCAGATCAGGTGAGTAGGCAGGGTGTTCCAATACAGTTATTTGTTTACTGGCGAAAAACTCCCTCACAGACAGTGCTGTGTGAGCTGGTATATTTTTGTGATGCAAGAGCCATGGCTTTCTCATTCAAGATTTTCAGTTCAGATCTTCCTAATTGTTCCTATATTGATGTTTACTTGGCTTTTCTATGCTTTTTACAGTCAGCTGACAATTTCTGCACACAATTAGATGAACTTTTGCTATGTTTTCATTAGTTCTACTCATTATCAGCTGCCCTGACCTCCCTTCATCAGTGATACTTTCTCTCCCCTCACAAAAATGTTTAATCCATTTGTACAATTCCATTTTCTGCATGTCATTATTTTCATAAATTTGGACGAACAGGTCCCTGATTTCTTTTCCACTGTTGCCAAGTTTAACAAGAAATTTAATGTTCTTTGCTATATTTCAAACTTCAACATTTTTATGATGGAAACATGTTCAGAAACGCTCAACAACAATAATGAAAGATACTCAGCAAGGCACTGCCATACATCAACACATAGTTGTGAGACACTGATATATCGAGGTTATGAAATCTTACTGAGTTGTTTGTACAGTGCTGCCAACTTAAGCGCATGGTGGCAAGTTCACTAACTTAATTGTCATTCTCATGTTAAAATATTTATATTGCATTCTTAATACTTTGTTTCTTAACTTTTATTAGGATCAAATTAGATGCAAACATTATCAAATGTTTTTCAACCATTAAAATTCTCCATTATACAAATGGAAAAAGGAAAGTTGTCTTTAATTGTGTTGGCAACTGAAGCACTGTTAATCAGCAGGTTAGCTGACTCTGCCAGAAAAAGCAGTTGTGGTGTAACAACTGGGTCACCTTATCAACAGCTTTATTATACAGTAGTTCACGTATTTTCTTGTTGACAGATTTAGAACACTCTGTGGGAGCAATTATTGTGCTGGGACTATAGCTGCCAGGCTTTCTTGTTGAAAAAAGTAGAATGAGCTTGCTGTATTATACTCCTAACTGTTAAAAGTCAAATGAAGCAGTCTGTGTGGTTTATTAAGGAATTGTGCTGTCTCTAAGTTGGAAATAATGAAAATTGTTTTGAATACACAATAGTGAATAGCTGGGCAATGTCTTCCCAAGTATAAGTTAGCAGATTTCTCATAAAACTGTTTTTTTTTTTTTTTTTTTTTTTTGAGCTACTAGTACCAGAGGGATGTTGTGAAACAACAAATAACAGAGCCATAAAATGAATCATTTGGGTGTGTTTAATTCATTGAAATTCATCTTTCAATGAAAATGAGGCACTTCTTCCCAATTTCTTATGTAAATGAACTAAAAGGGAAGGTAGACTTGGTGCTTTATCTCCATGTCTTTCTTCCTTGATATAGTGTGTTATAAATCAGTCATTCTTGTTAAATAAACATTATGTGAATAGATGTATAATGACTCTTCCCATACCAACATATCTGGATATATTCTGTGATAAAATTATTCCTTATTTTACCAAAAATTATTTTTTACTTGATCACCAATGACTCATCATTCTCTTATTTGGGGAAAATTATACAGCATAATGTAACATTTAATTTTAAATATCTACTTATTTAAGAGATGAAAGAGGTATTCAAATGTACTAACGTTGTAAATATTTGAAATAATTTTCTTTCCTGGGAGGAAACTGACATAGGGAAAGATTCTGTAAGTAGTGGTGTGGGGGATGTGAGAGGAAAGTGCAGGCATTTTAGATTCGGCATAGAAAAATTGACTAATTTATGGAACAGACCAGCAAATATTAGCAATTTTCTAAAAATTCACGTCTTAGTAGTATTTAACTTTCCAATGCAATGTATATTATTTTACACATATTCATTAAGAATATAATATAAGGCTGTCACTATTTTTAAAGAATATCACTACATAATCTTCAGAATGAAATTCAAAGCCATGCAACTCTCCCTCCACCCACTCCCACTCCTCTTTCATCTTGGGCTATAGTTGGGTTATAGCTTTTTTTTTTTTTTTTTTTGCATGAATGTACACAGCTATAATTTAATAATAATAATAAAAAGAAACAGCTAAACTCAGTTTAATTAGTTTGTCTAGGAAGGCAGGGAAACAGATATCTGGAAAGACTTCCTTCAAGACTGGTTAGGTTTGTTTTCAGGTTTAGGTGATCCAAGAAGTTACAACTGTCAAGCAAGTTTTTCATGAATGCTAAAGGTTACTGTGTGTACAGGGACTGAGCTGCAGGGCATACTTCCCATTCTTTTTTTA
>CAUYPK010126595.1:0-13769 GCA_963574355.1 Loris lydekkerianus | reverse complement strand
AGCCCTATTCATAATTGCTAAGTCATGGAAAAAGCCCAAGTGCCCATCGATGCACGAATGGATTAATAAATTGTTGTATATGTACACCATGGAATATTATGCAGCCTTAAATAAAGGTGGAGACTTTACCTCTTTCATGTTTACATGGATGGAGCTGGAACATAATCTTAGTAAAGTATCTCAAGAATGGAAGAAAAAGTATCCAATGTACTCAGCCCTACTATGAAACTAATTGTTGGCTTTCATATGAAAGCTATAACCCAGTTATAACCTAAGAATATGTGGAATGGGGAGAGGGAGGGGAGGGAAGGGGGAGTATGGGTGGAGGGAGGGTGATTGGTGGGGTTACACCTGCGGTGCATCTTACAAGGATACATGTGAATCTTAGTAAATGTAGAATATAATTGTCTTAACACAATAACTAAGAAAATGCCAGGAAGGCTGTATTAACCAGTGTGATGAAAATGTGTCAAACTGTTTATAGAACCAATGTATGGTGCCCCATGATCGCATTAATGTACACAGCTATGATTTAATATTAATTAAAAAAAAAAAAAAAGAATCACTGGCGAAAGCTTCAGAGGGACCAGCAGGGGCAAAAGTCCTGGGGCAGAGAAGCGATCATGAATCCTGGGAACAGGAAGGTTGCCCTGGCTGGATTATGCCGGGCTGCACTTGCATGGAGTGGGACTGATTTTCTGCTTTGGTGAACAAGGGAGGTTTCTAAACAGAGGAAGGAAACTCAATCAAATTTTATTGTTAGCAAGAGGGGCACACTCTGGGGACAGCCTCAGCACTTCCCATCTGGTTTGGGGCAACTCTCACCCTCTGCCACTCCTAACCTAAGAATCCTCTCTGTAATTAAAATTGTGCTGATTCGTTCAGCAGGAATTTTTGCATTAATTTTGATTTTTTGGTAATATTGAATTAAAATATGACTTGGTTACCAAATTCTTTGGCACCCCTATATTTTGTGCCAGAGATGGGCGCTTTGCTCTCCTCACTTTTGTCTCAGCCCTGCCTCTCAGGCCCTTCCCCCTTCCTGCAGAGGTGGCTCTGAGTGTAGGGAGGTGGACAGTCCTCATCTTTTATTTTCCTGCCAGGAATTTAAATGTCTCCCTCACCCCCAAACTTGTCTCTGGTGTGTTCTCATGTGAGCACAGAGATAATGGTTCTTCTCTTAAGAACCTTAACCCCTCTCAGCTGCAGAGAAGCCGGAGAATCACATCCCCTCCTCCCATGAATCCTGCAAGACCAGTAATCAGATAAAGCTTCAGAGCAGAAAAGGGGGGAATCCAGACTCTCAGATACTTGGGAACAAAGACCCACTCCACGGTCTGGCTGAAAGGCCCCTGGTCCCTGGTCCCTCGCAGGGGGTAGCAATCTTCAAGCAGGCTTTGCTCTGAACCTGGAAGAGATAAGGTAACGCACAGAGCGTGGGGGAAGGCAGAGGCCAAGGCAAACTGTTACTAGAAGGCCTCTGGGGGCTAACCCCAGTCGCTGCCTTTGATGCCTTTGTCTGGCTTCCTCTACAGCCCTGGCGCACCTCCGGGTGCTGAGCCAGGATAAAGATGCCCATGTGAAGTAAGAGACCCCTGTCTGAGGGGAGGTGCTCGAGACAGCCACGGTCTTACGGAAGCAGCCCCCGTTAGGCCAGGGGATGGGGCTCAGCTCTGTCTAACCTCCAGCAAACCACTTACACCTCCTACCCTCTATGACATAATGCCTCTGGCGCCTTCAGAACCCCCCACTTGAGTGGACTTCTCAAAGGATGGGATTTTCTTTTTAACTCTCCAGCATCTCCAGGCACACAGTGCAGTCTTAATAAATTCTGGTTAATTGAAATGTTGAATGAAGGTTAAGTGTTTTGAAACATGACAATAGTAAAATGAAGACCTATACAAAACAGAGTAGGGCCAGATGTGCCCTTTAAATTTTCCTTAACTAATCAATTCTTGTGCTCAGTGCTTTGCCTTCTGAACTGGATTTATTCTTACTAATAAACTCGTACTCCCATCAGAGGCTAAACTGGAAACTTGTTCATTGTTCTTGAACACTTTTGAATAATGTTTCAAGTACATTTAATACACCAGAGGGAAAGGTGTATTTAGAGAAGAAGATGGATTTTATGCATAACAGAGTTAGGCTCGGAAATGACTTTTATTTTTTTTTAAATGGTTTCTTAAGTATTATATAATTTTTGAGTGCGAAAGATATGCGTTTACATGAATTCTTTAAACTCTTGCCACGGTCTGTGGTGAGGCCTTTGTGTGAAATCTTACCAGCCCCCCATTTGGGTCTTCTCTGCAGCATGTAGCCTCATTAAACATTCTTCCCATAATTCTTTCCTCTTGCAGTTTCCATGATTATTTCTGATTCTCCTTCTTCTGCTTGAATTGCGCCTTTTATTTTTTGTCTCAGTCTTTCTTTGCTGTGTCTGTTTCCTCCTCCCAGCCCGGAAAGGTTGGCATTCCCTGGGGTTTCTACCTCGCCCTTCTTCTCTCCCAGGGAGGATCTCACCCCCTCTGCCCTGGCCTGACACACACCTGTGGCTTCCAGATCTTTCTCTCCAGCTCTCGCTCTTTTGGGGCGCTTCAGGTTCAAATTCCCAAACTTCTGGGTAGCTCCAGTTGGATTGTTGTTATTGCTTGAAATTAAATTTGTCTGAGAAAAAAAATAAATAAATAAACATTTGCTTTTCCTCTCAACCTCCCTAACCTCCTCCCCTACCTGTATTCCCTGTTTTTATCAAAGGTTTCACCACCGATCCAGGTAGCCTGGAGAGAACTTTGAGGCTGCCTGCCCATTCTTCTCTCATCAACTTCAATCCCATGGACTATCCTTGGGAATGGTTCCAATCTGGGCCTTGCTTCCCCATAGCAAGCCAATAGCCTTGCTCTAACTCAAGCCCTTGCATTTTTCCTCTTTAACATTATGAAAACTCAGCCTCCTTCCTCTCCAATGGATCTTCTCCACCCTGGCCCATTTTGTTGTACTGGATGAACCTGCTGCTAGGATTTATTGCCTTTCCTCTAAACAAGTTAAGTAGACTTGAGGCACCACAGGACCGGAAGGGGGCTGGGATGACACCTCCCCATACGTCCCTCTGCCCCTCAGACTGCACTTCCCTTGCTCTGCTGTGGAGGCGGAAAGAGCTTATAGCCTTTGTTCACACTGGTCTAGTTGTGGCGGGGCAGGGTCTGGGGGGTGATGGGGTGCAGGGGAAGCCTCCTTTGATTTTTTTCATTCCCTCTGTGAGCTCCCACTTAATTGGAAGTAAAAAGACAGTTTTTAGATCCAGCTTCAGAATTAGGACCTAAAAAAATCTTTTATGAAGGAAAATGATAAACATACAAAGACATGCAAAGTATAATATGCCCCAGTGACCCATCACCCATCCAACAAGTTTTAACTCACAGCCAGTCCTGTCTTTTCTCAGCTCTTCATGCACTTCGCTTCCTCCTCTTTGGGGTATTTGGAAGCAAATTGGAAACTGAAGTTTTAACTGAGCTGAAGTACCAGGGCCAAGTGTCCCTTTGTTGAGCCACAGTCTTGGTGCCCAGTGTGTGTCTTCTCAGCACCTCCTACTCTGGCAGCCTTGGGGACAGAGCCCCATATGGACCCTTGAGTGAGCCTGTGGCTAATGCTGTCTCATGCCATCCATGGGTGACACCACCCCCTCTCCATGGGAGCTGAGAGAAGCAGTTGGGGGCTACAAGCCTGGCATCCCTGCACTTTACTGGGTCCCCCAAACCAGGCCTTATAGCTGCCCACTGCCAGCAAAGCAACACCACCACCTCCCCAGCCATCAGGGTGCTCTACAGACTGGCTCCCAGCCAACACCAGCACCCATTCCTGAGCCTAAGGAGGGGCTAAGGAAAGAAGCAGCAGCAGAACAGAGGGGATGAACCCAGATTCCTGGGAGTTAAAGCAGAAGATTTGCTATGTTGATACCAAGGGACCCTCTGCAGGACCCATTAGTGCCGTCTGGGGGCAGGAACAAGGGTGATCAAGCCACAGGTGGCATAGTGAAGGGATATCGGATCTTGGCTGCTGGAAGAGAGAGGGTGTCAGGCCAGAAGCCACAGTGAGTGGTTCATTTATTCAGGGCCTCTGTGTAGCCTTTTTTGTAATCAAAAGCACTTGCAGGGCTCTAGGCTCAAGATACAAATTTGCATATTGCTTTACATAAGTCAGCATTTGGAGTTCGCTCACCCCTAACACCAAGACAGGGAAATTAAATTCAATTAGATTAATTAGTACAACTGATTGCAAATTGTTTGCAGACCAAAATATTAAGAGTGCTGCATGCAGGAAATACAAAATAGATGTTGTAATCGGGAGGGGGGAGCCAGGGAGGCAGGCAGCTTGGGCTGGTCTGCTAGGGAGCAGCAGGGCAGGGGTGTGGGGTGGGGGGAGGCTGTACCCACTGCTAGTCTCCCTCCCCATTTCCTCCATCCCAGCCCCCAAGGATACAAATTGCTCTTGGGCAGAGGCTGATTCACTTGGAAAATAGCAAAGCTTAGGTTTTGGGCCACTCTCTGGCATGGATCCCTTCCAAGGCTCAATATTCAATTTTCCATTTGTAAATTCTCAATGAGCCCTCCCTCTCTGAAGTGCCCAAGTTTTAGGCCCCTAAAAGCCTCTCTCGGTCCCTGCTACCATCCTATCGTTCATTCCCTCTCTTCTCTCCCTCACCTTCCTCCTTTGCTCGTTCATTTCTACCCATTCCTGTCTCGTTCCTTGGAATTCAGGGTTGGAGGGAAAGGCTCAGGAAGGAAGGTTTAGCCTTACAGATCCATATGTCCCAGCAGCACAGGCCTGGCCCTGACACCCAGCCGGGCACGGTGGCAGTCGGGGTGAGGAGTGAAGTGGCCCATCTTTATCCAGGTCTGTCTTGGGTTCATCATTTGGGGCCTGTGTGATACTTGGGTGGCGAGGATGATTGCCTGCCATCCTTCCTGAAGGGGCTCCCAGGCCCGTGCTGGGAGATGGCCCCCAGGGAGAGGCCCAGCTTACTTGTCAGGCTTCTGGGCCTGCCACAGCCCTGCCACCCAAGTGGATGACAGTAACTGGGCAGCTGCTGTGCCCTGGGCACTTCTGCTGTGCCCTGGACACTCCTGCTGCCTGTCCCCTGCCCACAGTCTTGGCTCTCTGCCCTTCCCCAAGGGTCCATGTCTCAGAAGACCCAGCTTGCCTAGGACGGACTTGTCTCAATTCATCCTCTCCATTTGTTTCTTTCTAGGCTTTGCCCCCCTGTGATAGCATAGAGAAGGCCAGTGTACTCCCGGGGAGGGAAAGGGCCTGGCCCCAGAGCCTCTGCCCTACTCCCTTCTTGTCCACTTTCTAAAGAAAACTCTGCAGAAGGGCTCTCTGCAGGATGGACCACAGTTGGTGGCACAGGGATTCCTGCCTGGGTCAGCACTCTCCTAGAGGAAGAATTACTCATTCATCTGTACATTTGTCCAGCAGACACCTGTTGCCTCCCATGAGTTAGGCCCTGTGCGCCTATGAGATGGCCAGAGGTGAATCCACAGAGCCTAGTGAGGAAGGTTAAGAGAAGTCCAGAAATTACCATAATGTGAACCAGAACAGGATAAGCTTTCAAGAGAGGCAGAAATAGGTCCAGATTGTTCAGAGGTAGGGAGGGCATATCTCCCTAGGGTTGGGCCATCAAGAAAAACCTTGAAAGGAAACCATGCAAACTGGCCCTCCCAAGAGGGATGGCGGGGTTGGGCCCAACATGCAGAGACTGAGAAGTGACAGGAAGAGGTAGGTGAGACCACTCCAGAAACGAGCAGCCATTCAGCTTGGCCATCGCATTAAAATTTGGAAGTAGTTGATGAGTTCAGAGAGATTTATGGACAAAAAGCAGACTAAAGGGAAATGAGGAGGAAGCAGTGACCTTAGCAAGGAAGTGGGGGAGAGTAGGCACACGAGGCGGGGCTGTCAAAGGCCCCTTCTTCCTTTTCACAAATTCTCTTTTCTTGCTACTCCCAATTGATGGTGGTGAGGGAAAATGGAAGACTT
This sequence comes from Loris lydekkerianus, assembly GCA_963574355.1. Lineage (NCBI taxonomy): Eukaryota > Metazoa > Chordata > Mammalia > Primates > Lorisidae > Loris > Loris lydekkerianus. Next base: position 7,739 of record CAUYPK010126595.1, on the reverse strand, counting down.
TTAACTCTCTGGATCTGCTCAGTCCAGGCTGGACACCCAGTCCTTGCTAACAGCCAGGCCTTCCCCCTGGGAACCCAGAATTCCTCAGCTGGGCCTTGGCCTTTCTGAACACATCTCTCCAGGTATCCAAGGTAGAGAGGAGACTCTCCATGCAGACGGTGGCCTGTCCTGCATAACGACATGATACGCACACTCCTGACCTTGCTAAATGGCTGTCTACTTCTAATAAACCCCCTGCTGGGGGTGCAGCTTGAGAGGGAAAAACCTCTCCTCCCGGCTGGCTCCAGCCATAGCCAGGATTATAGAGACGCATGAATCAGAGATGGCAGCCTGCAACAAAAGCTCTACCTCCAACTGTTTTGTTCATTTTCTAAACAACAACAGAACATTCCCTCCTTCTCCACCCCTCCCACTGTTCCTTTGTGTCTCAGATTTGTCACCAGCCAAATGCATTGGTCTGAGCCCCCAGGTTTATAGGACAGCTTGAGAGAGAGGCCCGAGATGCCCATCTGGCTGCACCCAGTCCCGTGGTTACTTGCTTTTGGATCAGGGGCTCACACCTGCACCCCCTGGGCAGGAGATCTGGGTTTCTCTCTGCCTCGCCGCACACAGCACATCTGCCCTGCTCATTCTGGCTCTGCCCCACCTTTCAAGGCTCAGCCTGCTTCCAGGACCCTGACCCTATGTGGCTAGCTTTAGCACAAGGTCACCTTTGTACCAAATAACTGAGCTGGTGGCAGGAACCAAAGCCTTGCTCCCCACCTCGTTTATACCTCCATTTAAGTACCTTGGAACCTGTCTCCATCTCTGCCTGATACTGTAATTGTGCTAAGGTCCTAATTTACTCTTGGTTTTGGTTTTTGTTTTTTAGATCAAAATAAAACTTACAAAACAAAATTAACCATTTTAATGTGAGTAATTTAGTGGCCTTTATACATTCATATTGTTGTACAACCACCACCTCCATCTTATTCCAAAACATTTTCCTCACCCCAAAGGAAAATCCTGCACCATGAAGCAGTTACTTTCCACTTCCCCCTTCCCCCAGACCCTTGCAGCCACATTCTTCCTTCTATCTGTATTGTGTGATTTCATGTTCGGGATGTGATTTATCTTATTCTGAATATTTCACATAAGTGAAATCACAGAAGAGGAGACATTTTGTAACTAATATCAATTCTTCATTCCTTTTTCACTTCTGAATAATATTCCACTTTATGCATATGCCACAATTTATCCATTCATCTGTTGATAGACATTTGGATTGCTTCTACTTTTGGCTACTGTGAGTAGTGGTGTTATGAAAGTGCATGTGTATGTATTTGCTTAAGTGTCTCTTTTCAGTTTGGGAGGAGTCTATAGCTGGGGTAGAATTGCTGGGTCAAATAGTAACTCTGTGTTTAACTTTTTAAGAAACCACCAAACTGTTTTCCACAGCAGCTCAATCATTTTTCATGCCTACCAGCAATGTATAAGGGATCTAATTTCTCGACATCTTTGGTAACACTTCCTTTTTTAAAAAAAAATGTAAACATTTTAAAGATTATAACCATCTTCATGAGTTATAGCTCATTGTAGTTTTGATTTGTATTTTTATAATCACTAATGATGTTGAACATCTTTTCATATGCTTGCTGGCCATATATTTTCTTTGGAGAGATGTCTATTTAATTCTGCCTATTTTTAACTAGGTTGTCTTTTTGCTGTTGAATTATAAGAGCTCTTTATATATTCTGGATAATAAACCCTTCTTAGATTATGATTTGCAAATATTACCTCCCATTCTGTAGATTGTCTTTTCACTTTTTTGTTGTTGTTGTTGTTGTTGTTGGGGATTCATTGAGGGTACAATAAACCAGATTACACTGACTGCATTTGTTAGGCAAAGTCCCTCTTGCAATCGTGTCTTGCCCCCAAAATCACTTTCTTGATAATGTCTTTTGAAGCACAAAAGTTCTTTCATTTTGATGAAGTCCAATCTATCTAATTTTTTTCTTTTGTTGCCTATGCTTTGGGCGTCACGTCTAAGAAATCATTGCTACATCTAAGGTCATGAAGAATCACTCGTATGTTTTCTTTTAAGAATTTTTGGTTTGGGTGTTTATATTTAGGTCTTTGATACATTTTGAGCTAATTTTTTTTTATGGTGTGAGGTAAGCTTTCCTAACTTAATCTTGATTCCTGCTCCCAAGCCCACCTCAGCTTGGGGTCCAACCTGGGACCTGTTGCCTGCTGGCAGCTGCCCTTGATGGCTGCCCTGCTGAAGGTTTCTTGCCCTGCATGGCCTCTTGGTCTGGGAAACTTCTTCCCGGTGTCAGCCTCCCTGACAAGTGCTGCTTGCTTGGGCTGCTACTCCTTGACCTACACTGGAATCCACTAGATGGGACTTGCTGTCAGCCAACCGATGAGGCCTGTTCCTCCAGCTCTAGCCCTGCCCTGTCATTGGTCTAAGACAGGCCCATTCTCCTCCCACCCCAAGACTTAGTGATCTGCTACTCCACTCCAGCAATATCTTGCAACCAAAAACAGGTTTCGTCAATAAAGCACAGTTCATGGACTCTGGAAATGGGGACCAAATTCCAGCTCTGCCACTTACTACCATGGTGACTACAAAGAACTATTTCACCTTTTTTCCCTCAGTTTATTCATCTATAAAATGGGGATACTATAATGATTACACCTACTTCATAGGGTTGATACAGCAATGAACGGAGTTAATATACCAAAAGGGTTAAGAAGAGTGGCCAGCACATAGTAAACGCTCCACAAGTGTTAGCTCTTAGTAATATCTAAAAATACCACTAGTTCCTGGGAAAGGTATTACAACCAGAACAACAATTTAGCATGAAGAAGCTCATCATTTTCCTAAGGTCCAGGATTGGGTGGGGTGGAGTGGTTGTCTACCAGAAAGGAGGACAGTAAACCTACCTTTCCCAATGGCCACAGGCCAACAACTAGCACCAGGAAGGAAGGAAAGGGGGAGGAGTGCGCAGGGTCTCATTCCAGTCTTATGAGGTGCAAGATTTTGTTGCAAGATTCTGCTGATGCCTCCCGGGTTAGATAAATCTATGGAAAATTCAGTCATGTGATAACTGTGGCCCCTTTTAGGGAGAAATCAGGAACCTTCTTTTGTTGAATTGTCATGAGTTGTCCCCTGCTTTCCTGGCCCTGTGCCCCTGATTTGCCTGCTCTTGAGTTTGGGGGCAGGGTAGGGAATGGGGTACAGGGCATCATGTTATCTTGTAATGTAATTAATTACCTGCGGGTTTGTGTCCTCAGGCCAGAACCACAAACATCCCCCAGAGTTGCTTGTAAGGAAGCCTGGGAGGAGGACCCCTCCTGCGACCACCCTTGTAGCTGTGTCCTTTTCAGAGTTGCGGATGATTCATCCTCCAGGGGGGAGGTTAGCCACCCGGCTTTATTATCTGTCTGGATAGGCTCTGTGCAGCGCCACCAAAATAAAATGGAAAAAAATAGAGCTGTCGCCGCAAAATCTGCTGAATCAGAATTAACAAGAAAATCTTGTAACTAATGATCAGAAATTAAAATGTACTCAGGAGCTGCAGTGTTTAACTGAATGGCAGGGCTGCGGGTGATACTGTGAGGATAATGGAACTTGGAGCTGCTGCTATTCCAAGCGCCCCGGGAGCTGAGGCTGCACTGCTCACAAGTTCACCTAGGTGAAAGGCTAGACCCCCTGATGACCTGGCGGTACCACTTCTGGACAGGGACTTGTCCCCTTGCCCCAGCCTGCCACACTTCCTCCCAAAGACGCCTACCTTTCTGTAGCATCGCTCATATCTTACCAGGTTCTCGTGACAGCCTCTTGGGACAGGGGAAACCGCTTAACACCACCTCTCTCCATCTTTCAGAGGTCAGCTCTGGGCAGCTAAGAGGCTATTCCAATAAGGGGGAGGGCTTGACCTGGAATTCGGATTTTTTTAATTACAGAAACTCCTATACAAAGGCAACCTGTACACAAATGATCTCCTTTAATTTAGCTTTTCTGTAAACCTAGATTTTCATGTAGCGTGTGCTTGAAGGCCTTTGTACTGCCGCAGCCCAGCTAATATTTGGAGTCTAAAGTCCAGAAGTGGAGTCTAAGTGTAGTTGTTTTCTACATTTTAAATGTTAAAAATAGCTCTTGTTACAACAAAAGTCAAATATTTTCTTGCTTTCCTAATTCTAACAGCACCTGACAAGTTTTACAAAATAATTTGGAGCTGGGGCTGCATTGAACCATTAGTATTTTTAGTCTCGGGGAGCTGTGAGAATGAGAAGCAAGTGTGGGGGGAGGAAGTGATCCTGCAGTGTCACCAGGCCACCAGGCCTGTGGACAGCTCTCGTAGCCACCAGATCATCAATGTCAGGATTTGCCACACTTCACCTGCCAGAGTGATGGTCGCCTGTGAGGGAAGAGCCTGCAGCGTACTTCTGGGGGCAGACAGTATAATTTGACTTGAATTTTATTTGCAGATATCTCCTTGGGAAGGCAGAGAGGAGATGGTTCCTCCCAGAGGAGAGAGCTGCTGCCTCTTTCAATTTCACGGTTGCCTCGGGAGCACACGAAAAAAAAAAGAAACCAGCCAGGAGCCCAGGCTGCTAGTCTTCCTTTTGGAACTCACGAATCTTGAGAAAACCATTCTCCCCTGTACCGTACCTCATTTTCCACATGTTTACATGGGGGTGATCATGCATCCCTTGTAGGATTGAAAGGTCTCAAATAATATATGTAAATGAACACACACCCCCTGCTTATCCTATAGCAGGGATCCAATGATGAGCTGCATGGTTATTAGTAGCAATACTAACATTATAGTAGTACTTCTACGGTAATAACAGGAGGCATTTGTTAACTATTTTCTAGATTTGCCATCCCCTTCCTCTATGAATATGCAAATGTATTCTTCCACTGATAGTCTAACTGAAATCTTGTTTCAGTATGAAGCATCCCCTCAGCGTGACTTCAGTGTGAAGTCATCACTTCTTCCTTGTGGTCCCTGTCTGCATCTCTCATTAGACCAAACGTGTTCTACCCAAGAGCGTCCATGCTATATACTGGGGTTGGGGCATAGGTGGCACCACGATGGTCCAGTCAGAGTGGGGAAAGATGTGGGGACTGCTTTCTGGTGGTAGCAGGTAAGAAGTGAGGGACAGGAGAACCTCGGCGAGGGAAGGTAAGTCTATAAGGCCAGTGAGGCAAGTGTGAGAACAGGGGAGAGTCATGCTGGGAAAGCCACAGCTAAGTGAAGATGCAGAGTTCAAGGTCTGGTGTTGAGGCTCTGTCCAGTCAGGTTGGTGGGCTGACGGAGATGGAGCCATGTGGTTTATGACATCAGAACCCCAGATTCAGGCATCAGGCCTGGGAGGGAAGGGTGCACAGCCCCAGGTGACTGATAGGCCACCAGCATCACTCAGAAGCAGATTCCCAGGCTCCAGCTTCAGATTCTGAGAGAATAAGTCAGATGCATGGGCGAGGAGCTCACAGGCTTCCCTGCCGTGTGAGTGCCTGTGCTTATCACGTGACGACTAAAGAAGGCCCCATAATAGCAGTGGCCTTGGAACTTAATTAGAAACTTAATGAAAGTTTACTAAGAGGCAGGGGGTCTTCAAGACACATAAACCAGATGTTCAGAAAGTGAGTATGACCAAACAAATGCTCATGGGAAAAAAAATGTAAAAAGAAGAGCAAACGTCACCTTGCGGCTCAAGAAGCCAAGGTCAGCTTATAGAAAGATGGAAAGAGAAGCAGCCCTTTTCTGAAGAAAGCGCCTTGTGGAAATGTGGGCCTGATGGCTCTGGGTCTCACTTCAGGGTTTTCAAATCAGTTTTTCCCCTTCATAGAGACCCAACAAAGAATTGGTAAGTTTTTGAATCCTACCCTCCGTTGATTCAGTCAATTTCTAGGTGATCTCCTCCTACCTATAAAAGAAGTCTTAGGTTCTAAGCTAAGACCCACACCTCTAAGAGGCCAGGAGGAGTGAAAACAGACCACAAAGGGGGCCTGGGGGTGTAGAGGCTCTGGCTTGTCAGAAGTATGTATTTGACCTTCTTCATGAAAATGTGTTTGCTGTGATGTGGTAGCCTCAGCTCTCTTTCTTCCCTTTATGCCCAGAAAGCCAGGCCTGGCATAAATACCCCAGGCAGGAAATCGACCGATTATTCTCTAGAGAAGAATTTAGAGAAACTGAAGGCAAACACCAACCAAGACTGACTATTGGGATCCCCCTATGAAAAGGCCAGATCACTTTTGCCCACCCTGTGGTTCAGCTTACCAGATGGCATGTTCTGCCCAAGCGCAGAGAATTTCCAGCTGTTTTTAGGATCTCTTGCTTAAGTGAATACTCACAGCCATAAATTATCAGGAATTTGAGGAAATCCTCAAATCTGAATGAGAACAAAGAAAACAAACAAAAGACAAGCAGAGAAACCCATAAAGGGTGTACAAAGGGAAAGAAACCATCTCACTGTCAAAGAAATAGTGTAAGAAAAAGTATAAGAGAAAATCTCCAGAAATACAGGATGTAAGTAAGGGTTTCCAAATTGGAATTTGGAAAAATCCAAAGACCAGATATAAAGAGACAGTGAAAGGCCTGAGGATCTTATATCACGGTAGCATCCGTAGATGTATGTGGTTACCTGTGTCCACAAAGTATAGATTTGATTTGAGCAAATTAAGAATGATTTATTTTATTTTATTTTATTTATTTTTTATTATTAAATCATAGCTATGTACATTAATGCAATCATGGGGCACCATACACTGGTTTTATATATACCATTTGACATATTTTCATCAAACTGGTTAACATAGCCGTCCTGCCATTTTCTTAGTTATTGTGTCAAGACATTTATATTCTACATTTAGTAAGTTTCACATGTACCCTTGTAAGATGCACTGCAAGTGTGGTCCTACCAATCACCCTCCCTCTGCCCATCCTCCCCCCTCCCCTCTCTTCCCTCTCGCCCTTCCCCATATTCTTAGGTTATAACTGGGTTATAGCTTTTATATGAAAGCCATACATTAGTTTAGAATGATTTCTAAAAATGTTTTAAACTGGGAGGAAGTAGCTGCTATAATTTGCGTACATGCCTGTCAAGAAGCTGGTGCTGGACTAGAGATGCTCTTTCTAAAGTTCTGTTCATGCTTAGTATCCTGAACTTTTCCTTTATTCTGTCTTAGAAATATAGGAAATTTGAGGTAATACAATTGGGCTGTTGAAATTAGAAGGAATTGGTAGAGAAGATGCAGATCTGGTTTTTACAGGAATGGTTTATTTTATAATGGAGAATTCTCAGCAGATGAAGGAACTTAACCTTCAAATAATGCTCCCGGCATTGTAGATAACAACTAGTTCCTGTGGTTGGAACATGTCTGCCTGTGCCCGCCTGGCCTGGCAGTTACCTGGAAGCTGAGTTAGTCTGCATGTCTCAAAGGTAGCTGTGGCAGGAGAGGGTGGTGTGTGGCCATCCCTCTGCACTCCTGGCTTACTGCCCTGTCATTCTTAGATGGTCAGCTTGCTCAGGGAGAACCTCAGCAGCCCCAAGCACAGTGGGGAGCTCCCTATTACTGTGCTCCCAGCTTTGGATGGTCCTGAGGTTCCTGTGCTTTGTGCTGTCAGGAATTCAGGGCAGTGGCTCTTTTTTTTTTTTTTTTTTTTTTTTTTTTTTTGAGGTTTTTGATTTTTTGGGTGGGTGTGGGGTTTTAACCCCCCCCTCCAGCCTCTGGGGGGGGCCCT
>CAUYPK010126593.1:0-53215 GCA_963574355.1 Loris lydekkerianus | reverse complement strand
TAGCCCAGGATGTAGTCAATTTTGGAGTATGTTCCAGGGGCTGATGAGAACAATGTGTATTCACTTTAGTTGGGATGAAATGTTCTGTGGATGTCTGTTAAGTAAGTCCAGTTGTTGAATGGTTAAGTTTAAATCTAAAATTTCTTTGCTTAGCTTCTTTTCGGAGGATGTATCCAGCACTGCTAAAGGGGTGTTGAAATCGCCAAGTACTGTGGAACTGGAGGAAATTAAGTTGCTCATGACTGTTAGAGTTTCTCTTATAAATTGAGGTGCATTCTGGTTGGGTGCATAAATATTAATAATTGAGATCTCATCATATTGAGTATTACCTTTAAGAAATATGAAGTGTCCATCCTTATTCTTCCTTATTTCAGTTGGTTTAAAGACTATTGTGTCTGTGAGTAGGATTGCAACACCTGCTTTTTTCTGCTTTCCATTTGCCTGGAGTATAGAAGACCATCTTTTCACCTTGAGTTTATATTTGTCTTTTAATGTAAGATGTGATTCTTGTATGCAGCAGATATCTGTCTTGAATTTTTGTATCCAGTCAGCCAACCTGTGCCTCTTTAGAAGACAATTTAAACCATTCACATTAATTGAGAATATTGATAAGCCTTTAGAGAGTCTGGTGGACATTTTTAATTCTTTTGTGACTGTGGAAGTTGGAGTTTCATCAAAGTTTTCTGGGTGGGTTTATTTTTGTGGTGGAGGATTACACTGGTCTTTATGGAGGATAGGTCTGAGAATATCCTGGAGAGCTGGTTTAGTTATGGCAAATTTCTTCAACATGTGAATGTCATTGAAGTATTTAATTTCTCCTTCATAAATGAAACCCAGTTTAGCTAGGTACAGGATTCTGGATTGTATGTTATTTTGTTTTAGGAGATTAAAAGTTGATGACCATCCTCTCCTAACTTGAAAGGTTTCAGCAGAGAGATCTGCAGTTATTCTAATATTCTTGCCCATGTAGGTGATGGCTTTCTTTCGTCTGGTTGCTTTCAAAATTTTCTCCTTCATATTAACTTTAGTGAAATTGATGGTGATGTCTCTGGGGGATGTCTTATTTGGGTTGAATCATGCTGTAGTTCTGAAACTCTCTGCTATCTGGATTTCAGAATCTCTTGGCATGTCTGGAATGTTCTCCTTCATAATCTCATGGAGAAGAGTCTCCTGTGTCTTGTGAAGCCACTTTGTCACTTTCAGTGATCCCTATAAGGCAAATATTAGTTTTCTTCGAATTATCCTAGAGCTCTCTGAGAGAGTGATCTGTTTTTTCCCTTCATTTTTCTTCCTCTTTGAGAGTTTGGGAACATTCAAAAGCTTTGTCTTCAATGTCAGAAATCTTTTCTTTTGCTTGCTCCATTCTATTACTGAGGGATTCTGCTGTGTTTGTCAGATCTTTGAAGGCTGCAACTTCTTGTCTCAATGTGTCTTTGTTCATTTGGTCTTTGAATTGGTGAATTCTTGAGATATCTTTTGGGTTACTGCTTGGAATTCTAATTCAATCTTATTTGCTATCCAGATTCTGAATTCGATTTCTGACATCTCAGCTATTTGTTTCTGTATGGGATCTTGTGCTGTGTCTGCCCCATTGATTCTTCGGGGAGTTGATCTACTCTGATTCTTCATATTGCCAGAGTTTTTCTGTTGATTTTGCCTCATAATTGTTTTTTACCATTGCCTCAGGCTGTCCTTAGAGATGGGGAGGTGTTTGTCAAAGATTAGACCCCAGCAGGATCATTCTGTTGTTGCTGGGTCTTTGTAGGGAGTGACCCTGTGTAGTTCCTGTGGGACTGCCACAGCCAGGGAGTTCTGGTTGTGGAAGCAGCTCCAGAGTGTGACACACCTGGATCCAGCAACATGGCGGGAGGTGGTGCGCACGGTTCTGGGAGTGCTTGGCACCTCATGACTTTGGCACAGAGAGCCCAAGGCTCCAGCAGTCTCTGGCCAGGAAAAGAGCTCTGCACAGAGGCAGGGAGGGCTCTGAAGTGCACATGGCTACCAGAGTCCTTGGCCAGATGAGTGGGCCGGTGTTGAGGTAGGGAGGGTACTGAAGGGAGGTTTCAGGGTTGCGCGGCTCCCGCAGTTCCTGGTCAGGGCATGTGGAGGCCCGGGGTGCGCAGGTTGGGGGCTTCACGGCAAGCTCTTATGGAGGTCCAGGTGGTGCCAAGCCCAGGAGTTTGGGATTGCAATGAGCTGTGATGCCATGGCATTCTACCCAGGGCAACAGCCTGAGACTCCAGTGTGCCAAAACCAGTATCACTCTGCCCCTGAGGGTTAAGGCTGTAAGGTAGCTCAGTCCCCACCTTTAGGCTGCTCAGTCACTAGGTTATTAGCTCCCACCTGATCCTTGCTCTGCAACCCTGAGGGCGGAGCTTGCTGGGACAATTCTCTCATAATGGTTCCCTGTGGCCTACAGCTGAACACTATTAGCTCCGTCCTGCTCAGCGGCCCAGTCTGGGGCCCTAGACAATGCCCAAAGTTCTCCACACTTCTCCTCAAGCTCTCCCCAAAGCTGTGCAACTGAGTGCCAAGTCCAAAAACACAGAAACAGTTCACAGGTAAGGCCTTTCCAGTTTGCAGTCTCACTGCTGCTCATACTTATGGCTGCCGGCAGGATTAGGTCGATTGAACACATGCAACTACTTGCCAGTTTTCCACTGTTTTTGTCCTCCTCTTGGGGTCTAGAAGTCCCCTGCTGACTCCCTGTATCCTCAAAGGGATGATTATAGGCAGAGATCTCCCACAGCCAGAGATGCCTGGAGTCTTATCTCCTCAGACTTACTGTGCCCAGTTGCAGGGAAGGTGTTACTCGGATGCCATCTTGCTCCATCTCCAACTTCTAGTTTTCTAGGTTGAGCTTCCAGTTAGGTGATTGTGGCATTCATGGAGCTAGGGAACACTGGAGGAAGGTGAGGCTGGGGATAATCTAATGTTCAGTTTGGAATTAGTAAGTCCTGTGCATCTCAGAGAAGAGATCTGGCTGAGGTTAGACATTTGGGATGACCTGGCCAGACTGCTCCTGATGAATTTTGAGCCCTCTTGGGATTTCATGTTTTCAAATAGATGAGAATACCTCCTGGAGTGGGTTTAGCCTTTTGGTGAGTACATCTGAGTACCAGAAGAATCCTCTGCTCAGACCTGAAGCTAAGTCTTACACTCACACACCTGGCCTGTGTTATGTCTAGAATGTATTTTTTTAAGGGGGGTCTCCTAGACTAAAATTCAATTTTCCTGATTAATAGTGGGCCATTTTATTTTTCAGATAGAGACATGCTGTAGGACTCCATTCACCTGGGCTGCTGCCTCTACCCTTTATCACGCTGGTTTATGGATGTTATCTCCTTTATTTGTAAAGCATTTGCTGTGTTTGTTATGAATGAGGAAGGTATAGTATAAATATGCTATGCTCATTAGTTTTCCAGTAGGATAAGATATTGGTTTGTCCTTTATCCCTCTGATTTATGGAAGAGCCCATATGCAGGGCTCAATGTTGTATTCTTTCTGCACTGCTGCTTTTGAGAGGTTGTGGTTATAGAACTTATTTTATAAAACAGTAGCATGTATTTCTGGCTGCTCAGAAATAGCAGCCATGCTGTGGGTATGTATGTGAGTGGAGCCTAGTCAGGTGCAAAGAAGATGGACATGGCCGACTATTTTACTGTAGGTTGAAGCAGCAATATTTCTGAACTGGGTTAGTTATACCAACTTCCAAGAAGATGACATTTCTGAGAACAAGTTGGTATCGGTCACTGATTGTGTTTAAAACTGAAGTGTTATTTTCTCGGTAGCAGCAAGAAATTCTCTCACACTCTTGCAAATGGTTTACCAATGGCTTGTTATTTAGATCGGGTCTTTATAGATGTAGTGACTGGAATGTGGGATGTGGCGTATTGTAACCAGGTGCATGTTATCAGGAGGCTATCTTAAAGCTCTGTTCTCAATGACTTTTATGCATTTTTTGTGCTGATACATTAAATAGCCTTTCATATTCCAGAAACTACATTAGCTGCACACCAGGCGAATTGAAGCTGTACATCATTAGGGTATTCTTTAAGTATTTAGAATCTTAACGATCAGCAGAACATAGGGGATTATTACTGACTTGGCAATCCTTTTTTAACCTTTTTAGCAAGTAGCCTTGGCTCTCCTGCTTTAGATTCTGTCAGGAATGAAGGTCCGTGTGGACAGTGACAGTGATATATTCTTTCTCACATGTTCATTATCGATACCCATTATTATTGATGCATCACTATTATCTGTAACTATTTTAATGGCTACCCCCATATCTAGAGTATCCCCAGCAGCATATTTAATCCTTTAAAATAGATTTTCTATGCTTAGCCCTGACTGCTACCTTCAGTTATATTAAAATTGAATACAGGGATAAGGAAATATTCTATATATATATTTTTTTATAGACCCAACACTTCTTTATGAAAGATTTTGTGGTATAAAAGAACTTTCTTTCACTAAAAGGTTTTCATCTCTTGCAAATCTGAAAGACTGCTGTTTCAGCAAGTCAAAATGTCATCTGAGAATGATCAAAGGTAATGATGTACTATCTTGTGTTACGGATTAAAAAAAATTGAAAATTTGAAACATGCACGTATTTTTTAAATCCATTAATTACATTTGGATAGTTTCATAATAATGAATCATTTTGTTGGAAGTGACATAGCATTTGTTCCCTTTATCTTAAATTGCATTTAGGTCTTTGAAAAATTAGTCTACATATATTCTCTTAATTTTAGATTGCATTTAAAGTATGGTTCTACATGTGAATTGAAATTCTGGGGGGTGGAGAGTCCTCTAAAAGCTATCTGCTTTGTAAAGCATTTGTTAAGTGTTTTAAGGGAGGCATTGGGTAGGAACAACATGAATAAGCTATGGGTCCTGCCCTTTGGCTTCTCAGTAAGATAAGGGACAGTAAGTAGGCTTCTTCTTGCACCAAAGTTGGCAGATGTTTATAGGGAATGAACTTGCTCACAGTAAGCTTCTTCTGCAAGCCTGGTGAGAAAATTGATCTGCAAATTCCATTATGTAGGGGAAGCTATTATATCAACTTTGATATGTGGCAGAGAAAGCATGCATTGTATTAAAAAATTTATAACAGTTATATTCCAACTAATGTAGACCTTGGTTTGCACAGGGCCAGTGTAAATAAAAGAAGCTAAATGTCTGAGAGTAGGAAGACTACTGGAGTTGAAACTATTAATTAGTCTATGAATTGTGTCAACTGAAGCATCCCCTTCAAAGTCCACTGGAAATTTTAGGGTGTGCATTTAAGATAAAAGAAAGGAAACAATTTTTGATCGATTGTGTATCTGTGAGTAATGTGTGTCATGTACATTTTCTTTTTCTTTTTTATTTATTTATTTATATTAAATCATAGCTGTGCACATTAATGCGATCATGGGGCACCATACACTGGTTTTATGGACTGTTTGACACATTTTCATCACACTGGTTAACATAGCCTTCCTGGCATTTTCTTAGTTATTGTGTTAAAACATTAGGTCACATTTTTTCCACTTGAGATGAAGAACCTGAGGCGTAGGGTAGACAGGCACTTAGGGTGGCTTGGCTGAACTTGAAAGTGACTCATGTGACTAGGAGGAGGGGCAGTCCTAAAAATGAGACAGGCTCACTGGACAGGGAATCTTCTGGGTGTCCAATCTTGTGTTCTACATTTATAGTGGATGTAGTGAATACATATAAAACATAACTAAATCCAACACTAAACTCATTATAATCCCCCCCAACTTGCTCTTCCACTGTATTTCGTATTTTTGTTGAATTTCGTGTTCTTGTCCTCTAACATGGAAACAAATGCCATTGTTAATATCCCACGTGTCTACTGTTTATTCAAAATCTAACAGGAACCAGCCATGCCATGTAATTATTTAACTCAATCTTTTCAACTAAGGAACATGCACCTCTATTTATGTTTCATAGTAGATGAAATTCAGTTTTAGGAAAGAAAAATCACCTGTTCAAAACCTTAGAATCAGTGAACAGAAGGGCCTGACTCAGATTTAGGTGAATCTCACCCAAAGCCCAGCATTTTTCTAGACTGAAATTGTTTTTTGTTTGGTCAGAATTCTTATCATTCGATCTCTTAAATATCTGTCTTCCCCTTTTTTTTATTGCAGCTGCCTCGGTCTGCGTCGTTTCTCCGTTGGACTTTTTAGCTTGCTTTCAAAATCCACTTTCTCATACGTGTCTGTGGTTCACATTTGCCAAGTCCCCCTTCATCCCTCGGATGGCATTATACTAGGGCACATTCTAAACAAAGGTTCTTTACCTGGCAAGGAAAACACATGTCTGAATAAAGGTGGTTTGAGAAATTTTACTCAATTGGATATATGCAAATTAAATAAAATACTAAAAAAATGCTAAATGAAAACGAAAGAAATAACATTTGGCAAAATATTCATGGCAAGTAGAAATATGCTGATGATAAAATGAGAAAAGATTTAATATAAGCTCAACTATTACAAAGAGTGTGACATGTTTGTTAATTTTGGATAAGTACCTCATGCGTATGTGATATAATAACTGTCTGCTGATTTAAGGTAGGCTGTTACTGCTAGCTGTTGGCTGCCTACCAGCGTTTATGCCGCTATTCTTTCTTGCTAACAAAGCTCCAGTTTTGTTCATGTGGAGAAGTGTTTACATTCAGTTGACAAATCATAGTTTATCTCAGGCAATGATAGTAATTCTACTTCCCTTTGACCGTGATTGTGCTGGGACCATATGGTCCGTTTCTGGGCAGTGGTCTGTGAAATGAAGTGTGATGGGCTTCTGTAGAAAAATCTTCCTTTTTGAGAGATATACTTGTAATGAGGAAATCCCTTCTTTTGGCTGACCCCTGGGCTTCATATGTAGGAACAATGACTGGAGCTTTGGCAGCCATATTGTGACAATGAGGATTTAGGCCTGCGGACAAAAACAACACCTGAAACAAAAGGTTGAAGGAGCCTAGGTTTGATGGCCTTTTTGAACCATTAAATCAAACAAATAATTACTTATTAAAAGACTTCTTTTTAGTAAATTGTAACTAGTTTTATGCACCAAGCCACCTTTACTCAAGTTTTTATTTTTGTTAAAATGAAACCTAAGATTTCTACTCTAATTTATACATAAAAAGCATCTTTTAACACTGAGAAGCACTTTGTATCTTTTCCCATCTTCCTTAGGAGTTAGTTTTCATCCTGGCTTTCCCAGTTACATATCAGGAGATTATCAACATACAATAATTTAAATTTAATTTTGGGCTTTAGTAATTGATGACTAGTAATAAATTATGGCTATAGGTATATACTTAAACACAAAATTTATTTTTCTGGTTCAGGAGAAAGTGTTTCCTTGGAAGACTTCAACCAATTGCTGGCAACAACTATCATTCTTTTTTCTCTGTATTAATGACCAGCTACTATTTCTTCCTTTTTTAAATATTTCCTTTTCTTTTAGGTAGTGGAAAATGGAAATATACAACTAAAAACATTTCAAAGCTTATATCCAGCATTGATTCACATATATTGAAAAGAACAAGATTGTGTTTCTTGGGAATATTTTATGTCCCCAAATACTAAACAATAACATTGTATCACCATCTTGACTACTTGAATAATATTCAAGTTATGTGCATGTAAACGCTGTTTAAAGGTAGAATTTAAGAACTAACACTTTAATTACAAGTATACACACACACATACAAACATATACAAAAATATATATACATATAAATTCCATAGCTCCAAGGAAATCTCATAAAAACATTCATTATAAAGGCCTCCAAATTTTACCAGGAGTGGAAATTGAGAAGAAATTCCAGAAGATGAATATATGAATCTGTCTAGATATATTGTACTACATATTAGTCAGGGTTCTTCAGAGAAACAGAAACAATAGGATACGTGTGTGTGTTTTACAAAATCATAAAGGCTTGTGACTGTGGTGGCTGGCAAGTGGGCAGGCTGGAGACCTGGGAAAGAGTTGACTGTAATGTGAGTCTGCAGGTGTTTGCTGACAGAATTCTCTCTTCTTTGGGGAAGGTTGGTCAGGCCTTCAACTGATTATCTGAGATCCATCCACTTTATAAAGGGTCATTTTCTTCACTCAAAGTCTACTGGTTTAAATGTTAGCCTCATCTAGAACATACCTTTGTGGAAACATCTAGGACAGTGTGTGACACCATAACTCTTGTGATATTTATTGTATCATTTATTGATGATATTTATTGTATCATTTATTGATGAATTTTGTAACAATTTTCTGCCAACTACTAATTTATACACATTTGGTTAAAAAAATCTGCAGAAAAGCTGAATTTTGGTTTCATGATCACAATAAAGCTGATGATAGCTTTGAAGCCAAATACATGTTTTTGATATAATAAATTATTTTATAAAATAACCTGATCGGATCATGAACTGAGAATGTGCCAGCTCTACTGTCTTCTAGTAGGGGTTCCTGGTGGAAAGGTAAAGGAAGGAAAAAAGTTCTCTTTCTGAAATAGAGTAGATTGTTTGCTACCAAATATTAGCTTTGAAAACCCTGCTGAGTGATCGAGGGTGAGAGTCAGTTCTTCATAGCTGTGCAGCTATTTACAAACTGTTGTAGCTTAGAAGACTGTTCACATTTCAGTAGAAAGATCCTGAGTGAAAAACAGAATTTGCTTAATTTCCATAATGACATCATTTGAATGTATATCAGAATTGTAAGCATTCAGAGTATAAGTACCTTCCCATTGGAACTGAAATTTAAACAAGTGAAGCCGTTTTCCCCATGTTTGGGCATTTCTTCTGGCGCTTTCACTGTTTTAGGAAGAGGAAAAAATGAAATGTAGAACTTATTCCTTTTTAGAGTTGATGT
Source organism: Loris lydekkerianus (assembly GCA_963574355.1). Lineage (NCBI taxonomy): Eukaryota > Metazoa > Chordata > Mammalia > Primates > Lorisidae > Loris > Loris lydekkerianus. Next base: position 44,335 of record CAUYPK010126593.1, on the reverse strand, counting down.
GATGAATATATTTTGCCCCAATGCTCATATAAATAAAAAGATCACTTCTTAAGAAGAGTATTCTGATTTATTTCGACCTTCCCTCTAAGTAATTTTCAGCAATGGTCCTTAGAACCTCTATGCGCCGCCAGGGTCTGAGAAATCAATCATTGATGTGATTGACATGTTCTTCCACGGCTACTTCAATGGCTCTGTGAGAATCTGGTTCTGCTATTTCTAATAGCCAAGGAGGGCAGATACTATTAAAATGATCGTAGCCCTGCCACATACCACCATGTTGATACAAAAATTTTCTTGTTAGTGTGATAACACTGACACAAAACGCCCCACCCTTGTTTGCTTGTGTTTGGTAAGATGATGTCTGAACAGCTGAACCACGTCCTAAGAGGAGCCATGAACACAGATTGCTCCAGAAATAATGATCACCCCACGCACCTTTGCAAAGACCAGACAGTGAAGGGCGTAGGTGGGAGACGCCTTCCAGAGTCTATCTTTTGGTTCATCCATCCAATGCACTGGCTTCTTTTCTTTTGTTAAGAAAAAACAACCCAGTGTTAAAAAGAAAAGAAAATATCAAATTTGGTGAACCACAAAACTTGGCTCAGGAGACCTGGAGTAAGCTGCTTATAAATTATTGAAATTAGCTCATAGGAAACAAGCTGCAATCTTGCTGAAAGGAAATACGCTTGCCCAGATATACAACCTGGAGTTGCTGTGGTTTCAGAACACCAGGGAAAAGTCCTAAATACCTCAAACTTCCAAAAAGGATAATTTTCAAAGAGCCTCGTAAGTTTGGCAAATGCATTTGAGCTTTAAATATGCTGAACCTGAAACTGATGGGGGTGGGGGTCGGGGGGTAAGTCTACAGTATCTGTATATAAGCTCCAGCCACAGATAACAAAATTGCTGCACCAAATGTCTCATCCTTTAATGAGGATCTGAAGAGCACTGGGCCTGACAATGATTGAAAGTAAGAAAGGCCCCCCTCATCTGGGGAAGGACAAACGCAGAGAAGGAGGCCGTGGCCTCTAAGGCCCTGGCTAGGAAGGCAGCTTGTGTAAAACTCTCCAGAGAAATGTTCAGTTTTTGTCGATATTCCAGAGACATTTAATTAGAAAAATTAATATTTGATTAATTTGGCATAGTTCACTTCTAGAAAATCTTTTTTAGGATTTGATTATGATTATGAGAGAAAATGGTGTCCCTTGACTGGCTTTGGGTATTATATTTCCATTTTTTAAAAAATCTGTACATAATTGGGAAGCTGCTTTGTCTGCGGCCCCTAGGGACATGAAGTAGTATAAATGGCTCAATCCTGCACAGGAGTTACGTTTGAGGGCTCTCTTCCTTTTGTGATGCACAGGATGGAAAGTTTGCAGCCAGCAAAACCAGATCATATGATTAAGTTATGTGTGTGTGTATTTGTATGTGTGTGTAAGGGTGCATGTGTGCATTTCTATTGCTTTGCTTATTTTTAGTTACAATATTCTATTTATTCACAATATTCTATTTAGTTACAATATTGTAATTATTCAATTTCAATTAATACTAATGGAAGGGAGGAGATATTTCTGTTTATCTAAGGAAACACAAGTAAAAAGTGGTTGTAAACTCCCATCTGGCAGTCAAGGCTCTTCCAAATACAGTAACTCTTTCCTTCCACCATTTCTGCTTCCCTTCATACGCATTGTACTTACTGGCCATACCAAACAGTGAACACGATATATTTCTCCATTCCTTTATCTTTGCATACATGCTTGCTTTTCTCTGACCTTTATATTTCTTGTAAGAAAATTCCCATTTCTATGAAACTAATTTAGGGCTTTCACATGAAAGCTATGACCCAGTTACAACCTAAGAATAAGGGGAAGGAAGAAAGGGAGGGGAAGGAGAGGGAATGTGGGTGGAGGGAGGGGGATTGGTGGGATCACACCTGCGGTGCATCTTACAAGGGCATATGTGACACTTGGTAGATGTGGAGTGTAGATGTCTTGGCACAATAACTGGGAGAATGCCAGGAAGGCTGTGTTGACCAGTGTGATGAAAATGTGTCAAATGGTCTATGAAGCTAGTGTATGATGCCCCATGATCAATTCAATGTACACAGCTATGATTTAATAAAAAAAAAGAAAAAGAAAATTCCTGTTTCTCCTTAAAACTAAATCAAGTGACACTTCCTCTAGGATGGCTTTCATGATTGCACAGACACAATATTTCCTTCATCTGTGCTAATACTACTCTGTATACATCACTATTAGGGTTTGGGGGCTATTGTAAAGGTTTTCAAAATACACAAAAATTCTAAAACTACATTCTCCCTCTACAAGTTGAAGTAGTATAGATTAGGGTAAAGTCTAATGACAACCCTCCGTTCCTCCTCTCCACACTCCTCAGACTGAAACATGATTCTCAGTATGGGGATATGCCAGGCTATTTTTATTTCTATATGCTAATACATATACATGTCCTTAAACAAAGTGTTGTCTTTTATGTGAGTTACAAAAATGACAAAACAGTACATGTATTGTTCCGAATGTGCATGTGTTGTTCTGTTATGATTTCTTTGCATCTGTGTCATGTCTGTTAACTTGAAGGAGAGTTTCATCCATCCCATCCAGGTGGTGGAGTTCTCTAGTACAAAGATGATCTGTGTGCAAGTCCCTGAGGGCTTTCATACACATGTGTGTTCACATAGGATTTCATATGTGTGTTCATATGTGTGAGTTAATATGTGTCTATTTCATTATTTTATCCCTTGCGTCTTCTTTATCCCCTCTATTACATAGCATTTTAATATTGAATAAATATACATAAATAAATAATAACTAGTGTGGATCCATGTTGTTCCCTTCGGCTAGATGAAGACTTCATAGAATCAACCCCAAATTTAAGATTTGGGACTGGCCAACAAGACTTTTCAGACATATACTCTCAGGCAGGTATCAAATGTGTGCTGGGATCTCCATCGGTCACCTTCCCCACATGTTAGAATGGAAAGGAATTTCTGTAGTGATGCTTGCATCAGAATTACAACAAAATGCCAATTATATTCATGTTTCTGCCCAAACAAATTCCTACTTAAGATGATATGGTCTGATCACAAAGTAATAAGCCAATCTATTTAATATGAATGTTTTCCTGAAGGTAGGGAAGACCAGATAAAGAAGATAAACTATTTTTCAAGAATTGGACAATTGAAAGAGGTTGATGCAAGATAAGTTTTTTGAGGCCAACTAAAAAAACATAATGGTGACATGTGTTTTTTCTTCTTTTTACAAAGCATATTGCTAGTTATGCTCTGAAAATTAGCTCAAGTTGTCCTGAGGAAGAGGGTCGCAGGCAACTGAACATAAATATTAACCACTGCAGTATTCTATAAATGACAGTCTCTTCTCTCAAGTGGGTGGAAATGCCTCTGGCAAAGAGAAAAAAATGCCTGGGTGGCAATTTTTCTTCCAGTGTGTGTCTTCAATAGATTAAAAGGCAAAGAGAAATGAACTGTCAATGACCAGTTATGTTCTTCATGTCATTTAATGGCTTTCTTGGCTACCTAAGACTCAAGGACCTTTAGCTGTTTCTAATCTATGTGCAAACAGAGTTGAATAAAATCTGATTTTTCTTATATGGCACTTCTCTCAGGCCAGGGGAGAGCAAACAGCTCCTCACATGTTGCTGGGGCTGCAGGTTCTCTACTGAAAAGTCATACGACTTAGTCTCAGAAAACATTAATTTAAACCTCAGTCTACCACTTACTAGTTACTTTGATAATTTTTTAACTTTCTTGCATGTCTATTTGCTCATCTGTAAAATCACTATAATAATTTCTAGGCTTTCTATACAGCATCATGTCAATGTAAAGCCAGGTAGAGTGTGACCCAGGCTGGGCACCACATCCACCTGGAGGTCAGTACTGGCTGTGCTTTGTCCTTCTCCAAATGCCTTCCCCAAACCTGTCTGGGGGTGGGGGGGATTCTCTGAAGGTCTGGTGCTCTTGCTCAGGGTTGTCCTGGGTATTTTTCAGTGGCCCCCCTACACCTGCTCATTCTCTGCCTTTATTATCTCGCACTGTTCCCTGAGACTCTACTGACCTTTCTTGGCAGCGTCAAGGATGCTGGTGGGGATTCTGATGGGTTTTGGCCAATGGGAAGTGTCCGCAGGTGCTGGGAGCTAGAGTCAGGTCCAAGGACTCCTTTACATGGGCAGTGTGGGGTCCAGGACCTGGCCTTCTGGCTGAGCTCTCCCTTGCCTACCTGTCAGGCCTGCCCTGATGGCAGACTACCCACTCTTGCTTCACAATGCTTGCTCTCTCTCTTTGTAAATCCTACTTTGTAAATCCGTGCCTTCTGAACTAGGGCAAATAACTGAATTTTTTAGATGTTAGTTTCCTCATATGTAAAATGGAGAAATGATAACTAGTTACTCTGTCTCTGTAGGGTTGTTTTAAGCTCCAGCTGAGCTATGAAACTCCTGAGTTACCTATGACTGTTCTCTGCCCTTCTCCTTGAACCCTGTCCACCTGAGATAGAGAATAAACGGCTCCAGGGACCACACGGGCATCATGACTACAAAAGATGTCTGCTCAAATTTAGTACATGGCATTCCAGCCTAGAACTGCAGAGGGATCTGTTTTCCAAAATCCCAGTAAAGTTGGATAGATTTATTAATTTCTCTAAAGTTTCTCTAGAAGTTTAATGAGAACGTACTTTCTATAACATTTCATGAACAAGTAGGTTATTAAAAACAAAACTAACACAAAACAGCAGAACTGGTAGAATAATTGAAGTGCTCTGATAATTTTTGAATATGTTGGCTAGGGTGGATGGTGATATATCTTATTCAATCATTTCAGTTTTCTTCTTGGAAGATAGTAATTTTTATAGTCAAATGGATCATGTAAAAATGTATATTTATTAACAAATATCTTTCAATATATTGCATGTATTTTTCTGTATTCTGATGATTTTGGTTGTATAAATTCAATTCAATCATGAAAGAAGAAAAAATATACCCAAATTAATCCAAAAGTTAAACCTTAAATATTACAAAATTTAAAGTAGTTACAAATTTAATCTCAAATCATCTATATTTGGTTTCTTGAAACATCTGTTAGGTTTTTTCAAAATTTTTTAAATGCTAAGATTAAAGTTAATATATAGTTTCTGAAAATATACTACTTAATGCTTAGGGAACTGACTGGCTAGTCAATAGTTATCACTATTAACTCATCAAATGCAAAATCTTTACTGGGCTGATTTTAATTAGAGTAAAATTGATCTCCATTCACAGAATGTTGAAATAAGTAGAGATTCTCTTACCTGAGAATCTGTGGACAGCACTGATTATGCCTCAGTAGCCTTCTGAGCTTGGGCAGATAACTGAATTTTTTAGATGTTAGTTTTCTCATATGTAAAATGGTGAATGAGAACTAGTTACTCTGTCTCTGTAGGGTTGTTTTAAGCTTTAGCTGAGCTAGTACTTTGAAAAGTATAGAATTTTAACTTTCTTAGCTCTCTTGAAATACTGTTATCATATTTTGATAGTTTTCTTCTTCAGAGTATTTTCATATATAATGAGACCAAATGAACAAGGAATAAATAAGTGAAAAAATGATAGCTCCCACTTTTCTAGTTAGTTATTTAATGTGGGGGATGGACCTACTTGGTGCATGGATATATATATAAGTCACAGAATAATTTGTTGCTGTTTGGACAATGTAGTTCTATAGATTTAACTATAGAAAAAGCACAGTTAGAATCACCAAATATTCTAATAGCATATTACTGTAACAGCATCATTGTATTCTCTGCTTCCGTAAGTCTGACTACATTAGATTTCGATAGAAGTGAGGTCAGGTAGTGTTTTTCTTTCTGTGTCTGCCTTATTTCACTCAGCATAATGTCCTACAGGTTCATCCATGTTGTTGCAAATGGCAGCAGGATTTTCTTCTTTTTTGTGACTGAATACTATCTCATTTTGTGTGTATCACATTTTCTTTATTCATGTATCTGTTGATGGATACCTAGGTGGATTCCATACCTTGCTCAGCATTGGGTCCTGTGAATAATGCTACAGAGAACATGGGAGTGCAGGCACCTGTTCGACATATGATTTAGTTTTCTTTGGACAGGACTACTGGATCACATGGCCATTCTATATTTAATTTTTTGGGGGAACCTTCAGACTGTTTCCCATATGGCTGAACTAATTTCCACTCCTACCAGTTGTGTATAAGGTTCCCCATTCTCTTCTATGCCAACACTTGATAGCTTTTGTCTTTTTGACAATAGCTATTCTGACAGGTATATTTCCTTGATGATTAGTGATGTTGAGCTCATTTTTATGCATATGTTAGTTTTTGTGTGTCTTCTTTTGGGAAATGTCTGTTCAGGTCCTTTGCTCATTTTTAATTAGAGTGTTTTTCTTACTATATATTTTGGATATTAACCCCTTATCAGATAGATGATTTGTAAATATTTATGCTTACTCTTTATGTTGTCTTTTCACTCTGTTGATTTTGTTTCCCCTTTTCCGTATAGAGGCTTTTGGTTGATACAATCCTTCCTGCTGATTTTGCTTTTGTTGCCTGTGCAAAGATTGTCATCTAGATCCATGTCATGGAGTTTTTCCTCATGTTTTCTTCTAGTAGTTGTGCAGTTTCAAATCTTATGCTTAAGTCTTTAATCCATTTTGAGTTATTTTTTGTATATGGTATGAAAAAAGGGTTTTGTTTTTTTTCTGCATGTGGATATTCAGTTTTCCTAGCACCATTTATTGAAGACACTGTTCTTCCTTGTTTTGTGATCTTGATACCCTCACTGAAAACCATTTGGCTATAAATGCATCTATTTATTTCTTGGCTTTCTATTCTGCTCCTTTTGTCTTTATGTCCGTTTTCGTGCCAGTACCATACTGTTTGGGTTACTACAACTTTGTAATGTGTTTTATAGTCAGGTAGCAGGATGCCTTTAGCTTTTATCTTCTTGTTTAAGGCTTCTTTGGCTATTTGGGGATCATTTGCAGATCTATATGAATTTTAGAATTACTTTTTATACTTCTGTGGAAGATGCCAGTGGAGTTTTGATAGTTATTACATTAAATCTGGAGAGAATTTTGGGTAGTATGGACATTTTAATAACATGAATTCTTCTAATCTATGAACATGGGATGTCTTTCCAATTAGCTGTGTCTTTCTTAATTTTCTTCAACAATGTTTTATAATTTTTAGTGTAAAATCTTTCACTTCTGTGGTTAAATTTATGCCTGAGTGTTTTATTATTATTATGTCATAAATGGCATTGTTTTTTAAGTTTCCTTTTTGGAGTACTTGTTATCCATTCATAGACATTCCACTGGTTATTTGTATGTTGATTTTGTGTCCTGTAGCTTTCTTTACTGATTTGTTCATTAGTTCAAACCATTTTGGGGGGTTGGTTTCTTACAGTGGGCATCCTTGTTTTGTACTGAATCTTAAAGAAAAAGCTTTTAGTATTTTTTTATTGATTTCTTCAACTCCAAGATTTCTGTTTCTTTTTTATAGTCTCTATTTCTTTATTGAACGTCTCATTTTGTTCATGTTTATTCATGTTTTGCTTGTTTTATTTAGTTGTTTACCTGTGTTCTCTTATAGCTTTTACTTTGAACTTCTTTAAGATGAATATTTTGGTCTGTATTTCTGGCAGTTGGTACATCTTCATTTGTTACAGGAGTTTTTTTTTTTTTTTTTTTTTTTGCAGTTTTTGGCCAGGGCTGGGTTTGAACCCACCACCTCTAGTACATGGAACCCTATTCCTTTGAGCCACAGGGGCTGCCCTGTTTCAGGAGTTTTATCAGTTTCCTCTGGTGGTGTCATGTTAGACATGATTTGTATAACCTTGTCTTGGTGTCTGTGTATTTGGAGGCATGGACACCTCTTCCTATTTTCAAACACTGGTTTCAGCAGGTAAAGACCTTCTCTGTCAGGTCCATGGACAGATGCAACTGCCTCTGTTCCTAAGTGAGGCTAGAGCCAGGTCACACAGGCTGCTTCAGGGTCCCCATTCTAGTCTGTGATTGGTGAGAATGTTAATTAGGAGCATGCAGGTGTCCCTGAGAAGATAAGACTAGTGACAGGTCTGTGGACAAGTGTGGTTGAAGTCATAGGGGGACAGGCTGCTCTGAGTCCACCTCCAGGACCACAGTCAGCAAGGCTCCCACCAGGCCTGCTGTCTCAAAGTGGTCTTCCTAGTTTTCCATAGCCTTTTCTCAAGGCCTTTGTCCATGCATGGCTGGAAAACTGTAGTTTCTGTGGAGGATGAGTGCTGGGGCCCTCCCATTAAACCATCTATCTCTGTGTTAACTACTCTTTAAAAATGCACAGAAATGGAGGCTTTCTTGTCTTTATTGCTTTTCTTTCTCTATTGCTCTGAAAAGAAATAGGATGGAAATAATGACCTTCTCTGGAGTCAGAAATAAGACCAGAGTCTATCTCTACACAACTTGCAATACTCACAGCACTGTTTGTGAAGGCAGAGGGCAAGCAGAACCAAAGCTGCTGCTAAATTCAGCTATTGCACCTGCAGGACTTGTTTCATTGAGGGGAATTGTACCTAATAGAAAGAGCACCTGAGGCATGGTCTCAGAGTGTCATCTCTACTCCTCACATTGGATAGACATCATCTCTCTGAATTAGTATTCTAGAAGTACAGAATTTGAATGCTAGCTGAATCCTTACAGGGTACCATGGATTTAAAGCTGCATTTGCTTGCAACTCAATTCCCAGGTAAACAATGCCCTGCCTATTGCTGTTAGCTGAGTCAAGAAGAGTGTTTAGATCCCATCTTTGAACTCAGGTCAGCTCTTTGTGGTAGCTGAGCCTTCAGCTACATCAGTGATTGAGAACCATCCAGACACCTTTTTAATCACGTAGTACCATTCTATTTATTTTAAAGTGGACAGCATAGTTCACTAGTTAAATGACCCAAGTCTGTTCATTTGACTGCCTTGGGATTAGATTATAGCTATGGGCCCTTGGCTTCTAACTACTTAGGTTTTTAATTTAGACCTTGTGGTAAACTCGTACAGCAATTGCTGGAGTATTTTATAATATTTTCATCTAAGAAGTCCTTTTCCAGTGAGGTCAATGCCTTTAGTATTCATTGCTTAGCTCTTGTATGTAATTGGAGATTAAAAACATCTTAATTTAAAATGGTGATCTGGAAGGCTCTGTGCTTCTAAAATTTTCTCATGAATCCTCTTCCTATAGTTCCTCCTAGCAGGCGATGTAAAGTGAAAAAATATGTGTATAAATTTTACACTGTGATATTCCCCGTTGTGCTCTTTCTGTAATTTGAAATGACATGATGCATAAGAGAGGGAAAACTAACATTTCGTTTATGCCTTTTCTCAGATTACAGAGTAGATACAAAAAGAACATCATAATAAGAACATCCATGAAAACAAAGCTGGCTTAATTTTTTTTGAAATCTTACAGAAACCTTGAATATTCCAGAAAAACAAGGAGTCAGAGAAACACAGAGAGATTTTGGGAAAAAAAGATCAATGGGCTGAATAAAGATATAAACAAAAATAGTGAAATATTGACTTGGCTTTGTCACTTTTAAACGAAGCGTGCATGTCGGATCAGCTTTTGCTCCAACGTTACATAATTCTATCTGTTTTAGTCCACCAGCAAATACGTGCTGGAGAAATGTCTCATCAAGAGGTGTCTGAAAGAACCATGGGGAAAACAAGATAGAACTTTAGGTTTAACTACCACGCCTTCCCTAAATAACTGTAGAAAGCTAATCACAGTTGATGCCTTTAATACATTGAGAATTAGGGACGGTTTTGATTAAAATTCTGAGTCTCTGTCGCCTCAGGTTTCTGTGCCTGTGAATCGAGGACACTGATTTTACGTAACGCCAGAGCAAGGAGGCAAATCCATTTAAAACAAATCTGCAAACGCCACAGCCGGCATTTTCAACCCGTGGGCTGTCACAAGAACGCGGCTGCGCCTCGCAGTGCACGCCGCCCACAAGGTCCGGCTCGCGTGCAGCGTGCGCCGACGCGTGACGTGGACCCGAGTGACGCGAGGGGCGGAGCCAGGCGCGCAGAACGGCCGCTGGGCGGGCGGGGCTCTCACCGACCCACACAGGGGAGTGACAGCTGGGCCTTCAGCTTGGAGCAGATTCTCGAAGCATACGGCAACTGCAGTAAGGATGGTGATCCGTGCTTTACCCGTTGGTTTGGCATAAAGGATTATCCTGTGGAAGCGTTTCTCCCCTTTTTAACTTAAAAACTGCAGCTGGCATCACTATTTTTGATTTAAGGCTATTTTCGGCCCCTGCCAGCGCGCCCGCCATATCACACAGCAGTGCAGAAGTGTTCAATCAGCGCTGTGCTGAACTCCATAAGGGTGATTTCACAAATACATGCACGTTTAAAAAAAGGAGCTATAAAATGAAATCCAGTTATTCAGGACAGTCTCCATCAAGGGCGATGTTCACCTCTGAGCCTCTGATCACCATCTTCAATAATATCAGTAAAATTGCCTGACTGTGACCTTCTGACATGGTTGTGGTTCCCGTTAGTGCTGACACCTGTCTGTGGAAGGCAGATGCAGTTCCTCACAGGGGCCCCATTTCATTAGGTGACAGTGCTTCTGCAGGAACACCAGCTCAGGGAGGGGAAGACCGAGGAGCCACAGGACAGCACAGGGAGCTGTCGCAGGAACAAACCTTGTCACATTCCAAGCATGAAGCTCGATCAGACGACTGTTGTGAATGCCCACGAAAATCGCAATTTATAATCCTGGGTGCTTCTGAGCTGAATGTCACAAGAGATGGTTCTTCATTTTTTCCTTCTCAAATGTTAATCGTGATTACCAAGAAAGATGTTGGAATAAGGTTGCTAAAATGAAAGGATGAGAAAGCTGCATTTTTCAGGTTGTCTTTACTAAGCACAAAAAGCCCTCCGAAAGAATAAATTTGGCTAAACTATAATCTGGAGACATGTTGACAGCAAACTGGAGTTTTAAATTTCTCTTTTTTCTTTCTTTCTTTCTTTCTTTCTTTTTTTTTTTTTTATTAAATCATAGCTGTGTACAATGTACTCACCCCTACTATGAAACTAATTTAGGGCTTTCACATGAATGGAGTTTTAAATTTCTCAACGGAATATTGGGTCACGGGAACAGAATTGGAGGCTCTAATAGGATAATCAGAATTCAGCTCCCCTATTACTTTGTCCTCTGTTCTGTTTGTTTTGATTATGTCCTTTATATATAAGTGTGCTCAAGGGACACAGAGGGAGAGGACAGGAGACAGGACATCTGTGGACATGTGCAGCCCGGGCTGTTTATCCTCTTCTTTTCTATAGAAGTACTTCAGTTCTACATTCGCCAATCTTTAGTGATTTTCTTTTAAACTTCTTCTCTTGGAATATAAATACTGTTTTTTGTTTGTTTGTTTTGTTTTTTGTTTTTGAGATAGAGTCTCACTCTGTCACCCTGGGCAGAGAGCTGTGGCATTATAATAGCTCACAGCAACCTCAGGCTCCTGGACTCAAGTGATCCTCCTTCCTCAGCCTCCTGAGTAACTGGGATTCCTGGTACCAGCCATGCTTCTTGGCTAGGTTTTCTATTTCTTTTTAGTAGAGGTATAGTCTCACTATTGCTCAGATTGGTCTCGAACTCTTGAGCTTCTGCCATCCACCTGCCTCGGTCTCCCACAGTACTAGGATTACACGTATGAGCCACTGTGCCTGGCCTATAAACCTATTTTTATCTAACAAGGGCTTCTTCTGTTTCCACTTTACATCCTCTTTCTTGAAGATTGTCTTCACTTTTGTTACTGGAATTGTCATGCCTGTGCAAGTGGGAAGTTGAGCTTCAGGGTAGAGGATTTCCCTACTGCCAGACTGGTCTGAATGTGCCTTTGCTGGGCATTGGCAGAATTCTATCCCGTGTTGTGCTCTCCTGCATCACGACAACCGTGTGCCAATGCACAGTCCCATGATCACTTAGTTGCCAACCCCCAGGCACACAGATTCTCTCTGCACTCGGCGTGGCTGGGGTGGCATGGGCAATGTGACCTGTCTTTTTTTTCTCTTCAGTGCCTCTCTCCTCGGTATAATGTTAAAACCAGGTGGCATGATCACTCAACTGAGTTTTGGTTCTTCTGAAAGTGCTTGCTTGTAGAGACAGGTGTTGAATGTGGTACTTGTGCAGAGGAACGATTGCTGAAGTTTTCTATTTGGACACCTTAATCCTATGTTCAATTCTTGAGCCTATAAATTTAGTTATCATAAAATTAGTAAAGGGCAGCACCTGAGCTAAGGGCCCTGGCAGGCGTGTCTTCTTCCTCCTCACAGGCCCTGCAGCCTCTCTCACTGCTGGGTTCTGGAGCATGTTTCCTTGGGCTTTGGACTAGGGTTCTCCAAATAAACAGAACAAATAGGAAACACATACAGACACACATGATATGTAAGAGGGTATTTAGTATGGACAGGGCTTCATACAATTGTGAAGCCTGAGAAGTCCCATGGTACGCTATCTGCATGTTGGAGAGTTAGGGGATCGCAGGTATAATTCAGCCTCAGTCCCAAGGCTGATGGTGTATACTACCAGTTTGAGACCAAAGACCTAAGAACCAAGGTGGGGAGCCTGCAGTCTTATACCTAATGGGTTTGCCATCGCCAATGGGGAGTGACATGTGGAGGGGTGAGGAGTGGGGTATGGGGCTAATGGTGTAATTCCGAAGTCTGAAGTCTGGGGGCCTGGCAACCAGCAGCTCTGGAGTCCCAGAGTGGGAGAACATAGGTGTCCCAGCTTGGGGAGACAGTGACTTCACCCTTCCTTTGCCTTGTGTATTGAGTCCCTCGGTGGCCTGGGTGATGCCCACTCACAGGGGAGGGGATAGGTCTCTTCTTTTTGCCATCTACTGAGTCAAATGCTAGTCTCTTTCAGAAATGCCCTCACAGAAGCAACCAGAAATAATATTCGAAAGCTATCTGGGAATTCTTTAGCCCAGTGAAACTGACACATAAAATTGGCCATAGCAAACCCATTAGGTATAAGACTGCGGGCTCCAGTTGTCACTGTGACAGATATTTGAAATTACCAATTGCCCAAACTGAAAGCATATAACATCACATGCAAGACTTAGGGATTAGTAACGAGAAGAGAAGCTCAGGGGGGTGGGGAGCTAGGATTGAATCTAGACAGCAAGTTCAGCCGGGCCGTAAAGGAAAGCAGTTCTTTGTGTGAGAGAAAGTTTATTCATAAGTGGGTCAGGTGAGAAGTGATCAGTGTCAATTCCTTGCCACTTCGGCTGTGCATACCCCTGACCTGACGTTTCTTTAATGGACAATCTGTGATTCTCCATTGCTTATTTGGGCTGAAATGGAACATTTGCACATTGTTTTTTCGAGATGACCTCCCCACTAGGATTATAAAGCACTTTTAATTATCCAGCATCTTTCTCCCAGATAGTGAAAATTGTGCCTCTATAACAAATCCAACTACAGACCTCCTAGAGTCCTTCTGCACCCACATATTCCAACCCATTCTTACATTCCAGGGTACCATGACTTTTTTTTCAAATCTTGCACCAGAGTTTTAGGTTGCAGAAACTATCCCTGTTTAGTAAGTTCTAATATGTTGGAGAGTGTTTAGTGAGGTCTGCTTTATTTGATTTTATTCTGATGCTAAAAAAAAACACAAAACACCCTTAAATGTGACCCTCAGAAAAGTGCCATACCCTTTGGAAAACATGTCCAGAAGCAGAGGAAATTAAGGCATCTGCAGGATTCCCTTGAGCAACAACAGAAGCCTCAGCTGTGAAAAGTCTGACAGCTCTGCCCGGTTACCATGGTGAGAGGAGGCCTTCTTGTTTATAAGCCACTAATGGGATGCTTATGCACCTCAAGGTTTTAAATTAATTGTTTGGGGCATCCTTCTTTCCTCCCACGTAATGTGAAAGTGTTGGTCCAGTGCATACACCTTACCTAAACGCTGGGGTGCTGTGCCTTTTCTAAATCGAGTGTTCTTCTGCCACTTATCCAAATTCTCAGTGTGCAGTAAATGTGACACGCATCATTATTCTATCTCAACTATATGTTTGCAAGCACCTCAGACCATTTCCAATATTTCCTTGTAAAATAATATGTATCTTGTGGCCTGACTTGCAATACACAACTGTAGAATGAATGCTGCCTGGCTGAGGACACCTTGTGTGTGATGAATAGGGCACTTAACAGTTGATGTACCTGGTACCTTCATTTCAAAGCAATGCTTCTGTTCCATAAAACACATTTACTATGCAAAACCAGTTTTTACATTGTTATTTTTCTTTGCTATTTGGGATATCCTATGCACATTAAACAATTCCTAACTTGATTTTTTTTTTCTCAGCTGCTGGTAATTATTTCACTTTCTCTCCCCAAAGTCTACCCTAACATCTTTTAAACAAGTAGTACCTCTTTGATATATCCTAGGACATGTACAAAATACCAATCATATCCCAAAGTAGTCTCTTGTTCTTAATTCTTACTATTTTTTAAGTAACGAGAGGGCATTCATAGTAAAGGCATAGCATTGAAATGAACAGAATCAATTGTGCTACAATTATATTGTTATTGCACAACTGTGCTGGTTCTATTTTTTCATCGAGGCATGATATGTCTTTGTTGAAGCAAAAAAGATAACACTTACAGGAATTTAAAGATATCTGTTATAACCTCTGTATCCCAATGATGAGAATTACTTACCATATAATGATCTGCTCAATTAATGAGAAAAAGACCTAAAATTCACCTCTCTGAGGGGTGCTTGGGCAGTTGCTTAAGATAACTGTAGCAGAAAGTTCAGCTTTTAAAAGAAGCTATTTCCTAGTGATTAGAGGAAATATAATTGCAAAACCTTATCTTAAGTTATAATACTTAACAAATAATGACCTATAACCAAGGGTAAACTTTTTTTACAGGTGGAATACCTTATGATTTCAAGCAGGGACTCATTAACAATCACGTACTCCGTGAATTGTATAAGAAAGCAAAGAAAAAAGGGAATGCAAATTCTATTGAGTGTTGAGACTATTATTTTTCTCCAATAATTTTTCTCATTTTCTCTATAATAATAGAACCTCTGGTTCTTGGAAGCCAAGAATAAAAATGATATTTTCTATGCTATCTTGGAAAATGGTGCAGCCATATGCTGCCCATGTGGAATTTGAGTTGAAGGGACTGAGCCTGTGCTCCACTCTCTTTTTACCTTTTTAATCACTGGACCACAGATGTCCAGCTGACTCATTGTGGACCATGAGGTGCCCCTAAGAATGGCAGAACAATGAGACAGAAGAACATGCTCATGTCTGTGACGCCATGGATCCTCTAGAAGAAATGCCCAATATTTCTTCTAAACAGAGAAATATTCAATTCTATTGGATATCATTTGGGTAAGTATGAACTGACGTGTGTCCTCCCAACATGCCTTGACTCCTCTTACACAGGCTATTAGGAATGTGAAGAAATTAAAAAAAAAAAAAAAGACTCAATCACGTTTAAGCTTCTGTTGTTTAATTTCTCTATACAACAGTGAAATGTATGTCCTAACCAACACAGAAGCTTACAAGAAACCCAAGTAGCAGAAACATTTTGAAATAGAGAATTGGAGTTAGACTATAAGGGCTGTTATTAAGGAAATAAACTACATTTGGTGGGAAAAAAGCAAGGTGTAATTTTCAGCTGTGTTTCCATAATACTAAAGGCAGAAACTGGTAGAAAGTAGATGCTCAAATAATGTTTGTTAAAGCCTCTGTTAATTTAAACCCAATGAGTGAATTAAGATCTTTATATCCCAGTATAGTGGAAATATGTAGGGATCAAAAGGCAATCTTGCTCCTGTAATTTATGTAGGAATACTGTTCCCTGGTATTTCAAGAAAAAAAAACCCAAAAAACCAAAAAAACAAAACAAAGCTTTATGGGAAATTCTCAGTGTTATTTGGAGAGCTTAACTCCAAACATTGAACATTACAATAGCAGTGAAATAATATAGTTAACCCAACAAATTGGAAAAAGTAGAGAGTGAGTTTGTTTTCTTAAAGAAATTGAGAAAAAAAAGATTTCCTTGTAGAATAGGAAGCACGGGGTGACTGTTAATCTTAATCTGCTCAAAGGAAACTCTAGTCCTTAGAGACTAATATTTCAAACTAAGGAAAAGCAGGCTGCCAAAAGCATGGGTAGAGAAAATCCCTCAACATGATATTCAATTTGGAATACAATTTATGTAAAGCAGCTTGAGATGGGTATACAATCTGAGTTATAGTGAGTGAATTTTAATTGGAGATAGAGTAATTAATTATGATCAATAAACCCTCTGATGCATTATCTAAGATATCAAAGAAATAATTTAATTTACCGAATATTTATTGAACACCTGGCTGAGATTTATAAAAGATGCAAATATGGCAATGTATCTTCTCTGCTCTTAAGCAACTTATTTTCTGAAAAAAAAAAAAAAAAAAAAAAAAAAAAAAGCCTTGTACTGGCAAATGTAGTTTCAAAAAAATAAAAATAAAACACAGAAGTGGAAAGTTAGTTATGACTTATTTCTGTATGAAATTAGGGTCTCTTCTAAACAGAGAAATATTCAATTCTATTGGGTGTCATTTGGGTGAGTATGAATTGACTTGTGTCCTCCCAACATGCCCCAGAAAAGATATGTTGAAGTCCTATCCTACCTCTGGATGTGACCTGATTTGGAAATAAAGTCTTTTCAGAGATAATCAGGTTAAAATGAGGTCATCTGACTGGTGGTCCTTGTGAAAAAAGGGGAAATTGGAGCACACAGAGAGACACAGAGGGAGATGATGTAAAAACACAGGAAGATGTCAGTCGCGTGACCAGACTCGTGCAGCTAGGAGCCAAGGACTGCCAAGGACTGGCTGCAAAGTCTGCAAACCAGAAGAGGCAGGGAGGATTCTCCTCCAGAACTGTTGGAGAGTGCATGGCCCTGCCAGCACCTTGATTTTGGACTTCTAACCTCTAGATCTATGAGAAAATAAATTTACGTTGTTTTAAGCTGCTCAGTTTTTGCTATGTTGGTCAGGCATGGAAACAGATTCAGCATGGAACCCGGTCATCATATCAGAGTCTTCCATCTCCTTATAATGTGGCAGTCTTATTTTATTTATAGCACAGCCCCTGCCCCCATCACCAGCTGTCTATAGAAGATGATCATTAGCACTCCCAGCACCCGCAAACTTGCTTCAGTTGTCTTTGTGGCACCTTCAGCACTCACCCAGCACCTCCTAGTTCCTGGGGTCACACTTTAACAAGGTCATCCTCCCTCCTAGTTGCCCTTGTCTTGTCCAGCTGACTATAACAACAGAGGCATATCACCGTCACAAATGATCTCACAACATTTTGCTTAGATAATATGCTAAGGATTTTCAAGAAGTACTCAGTAGGCTAGAAAATCATCAAAAACAAATGATATTAAATTTACTATGAATGAATACAAAGGAGTTTATCTGAGTTCCAAAGGTAAGTTATGGAAGTCACCCCTGACATGTTTCCATTTCATTGTTTTCTCTGCTGGGGAACCTTATTCATCTTTAAAGTCACACAGCTACCGCTGACTCCCAGATGGACAGGTGGACAGGAATATTTGCTCCTGTGAGCAAACTAGGCTTGACACACAAATCTACTGGGTAGGAGCTGCATTGTGCCACCACGTGAGTGACTTTTCAGAACACTGCACAGACACATTATCTTCCCGCTGCACCAGGGCCGGGCTCATAGTGAGGAAGTGCTACACATTTATGAAATGTTGAACTAACATTCTTGTAGTCAAAATGTAGAAATTTTGGCAATATTGATAGTTTTGTTAGGTAGAGTTCAAGCAATTTGAAATATTCTATCCAAAGAATAATGAAACACTTAATGATAAAGGGAAGAGGACAATTATAATGAGATTACAAAAAAGCAGTGGTTGAAAACTTAACATGAGCCGTGCTGAGTTCCCCAGGCCCAGTGTATGATAGTTGCCCTATCGATTTCTGAATCTTCTTAAACTTATACTCCAGGGTTTAAACAGCATAATGCCAATTCTTTTTCACGCTTATTCTATACCTTTTTGGTAAGTGCTTTATAATATTGTTATTTACAGAAAGCATTTTCCATTAACAATAGATGTTAGTATACTACTTCCCAGAAAGACTGATTTTCATTGTTGTTAACAGGTAATCTTCCAGGTTATTGACAATTACTTTAGGGGCATCTTTTAAATGCAAAACATTAGAGCTACAAATATGTGTTTAATCTATGTTAGGAATTTAACATTTAGACTGGGAAATATTACATGTATTATTTAAAAATAAAAGGTGTCATATAAGATACATCATATGGGTGGTACTGGCAGTAAATGATATTCCAAGAAGGAGGAATTGTTGTAAGTGTTCACAGATTGGAAATATAATATTTATTCATCTGGATCCTGAAAACAAGCATAGGTTCAATTTAGAATTAGACATATAAATCAATAGAACAGAATCTAAAATCCATATAATTACCCGTATAGGTATAAGAATTTGCCAGAGTTAGCAAGATAATTCAAATAGGAAATAATAATCATTTTCACAAACGGTGTAACAACTAATTATAGATGGGACAAATGAACATCAATGCTTATCTCACATCATAGACAAAATTGAAATCGAAGTAGATGGTAGATCTACTTTTTAATATTTTTGAGACAGAGTCTTACTTTGTTACCTTTGGTAGAGTGCTGGGGTGCATTGTAGCTCAGAGCAAATGCCAACTATTGGGCTTAAGCAGTCCTCTTGCTTCAACCTCCCAAGTACCTGGGACTACAGGCACCTGCCACTACACCTGGCTGTTTTTTAGAGTTGGTCTCGCTCTCTTGTTCAGGCTGATCTTGAACTCCTGAGATCAAGCAATCCATTCACCTTGGCCTCCAGAATGTTGGGATAACAGGCATAAGCCCCTGTGCCTGGCCTTAGATGGTAGAGCTAAACATAAATACAAAGTACCTACTAGAAAATGGAAGATAAAACATCTTTGCAAACTTGAATTAGGAAAGGATTTAGTAGAATATGCACCAAAAATATTTATACAAAAGAAAAATAATTTGTATGGTGGGAAAAATAATGCCTTCCCCACAGGTTGTTCATATCTTTATCCTTAGAACCTCTTACTATGTTACCGAACAAAAGGAACTTTGCAGATGGGATCACATGAAGGATTTTGAGGTGGGAAATTATTCTTGATTATCCAGATGGATCAATCTAATCAGAGAGATGGCATGTTGATGGCTTTGAAGATGGCCAAAGAGTACCAAGAACCAAGGAATGTAGTCTGCTTCCGGAAGGTGGAAGAGGAGAGAAAATGAACCCTCTGCTAGAGCCTCCAGAAAGAACTGCCGCTCTGCCAGCACCTTGACTTCAATGGGAATATGTCAAATGTCTAACCTACAGGACTGTAAGCTAATAAATTCGTGTTGTGAGCCACTAAGTTTTTGGTTACTTATCACAACAGTAAAAGTAAACTAATACAATTCATCTTTTTCAGCATTAACAACTACTCCATGGAAGACATCAGTAAAGCAATAAAAAGACAAGTTATAGACAGGGAGACAATATCTAGATACATTTATGTGTTAAAGGATTTGATTCTAGAATATACTTACACTATATATAAGTCATCTCTATATATTTCTATCTATGTCTACATCTACTTGCACAATCCAACAATATGACAAACAGCATGATTGAACATGAGCAAATGATTTGAACAATTCATAAAACAAGACACATAAATGGCCAGTATGTACATGAAAGGATACTATGACTTGGTCATTGGGGAAACGAAAATTAGCAAAACGCAATTTGATACTATTCACTCACTTGAGTAGCTAAAATTCTTAAACTGACTATCCAAATTATTGTGAGTCTAAATAGCAAATGGAACTCTCATTTCTTGTTTGGAACTTTAAACACCTTACTATTTGTCAACTGTGCAATGGATAAACAAATTGTGGTACATCCATACAGTGAACACTACTCAGCAATGAAAAGGAACAAGACACACACAGCAACATGGATGAATCTCAAAGACTGTGTTGAAGTCGACAAACACAGCAGGGTCCATAGTGCAGGACTGCTTGTCTGACATTGCAGAGAAGACGGATGAAACCTACAGTGTCAGAAAGCAGATCAGTGTTTTCCTGGGTTCTGAAAAAGATCTCTTTTGTGATGTTGGTGGTGGTTAGACTTAAGTATACAATTTCCTGTGGTTTATTGATATGTCTAACTCACGAATCAATTTAAATGCATCTGTGCTTTTTAGCAAACGTAAAGGAATAGTAAGCACGTAGGATAAACCCTAGGAGGATGATGAGTCTCCCTTTCTTTCTCTTTCTCTCTCTCTGGCATTCGGAAAGGAAATCTGGGTTGGTTCAACAGAAGTACATTGATTATAGAGAGACAATAATTTTCACCCTCCTTTCACAAGAATTAATGTTTTAAAAATAAGCTGTGACATGGAAATCTCAGGTGATCCTTGATCATGGTGATCAGGGGTGATGTGATCACCCACTAACAAAGTCTGTCAAAACCAAACCTGCCTTGGTGGAAACTGGTAAATTTCTTTCAAAATGCCTTTTCAGTTACTCCAGTTGCCCAGACCAATTTATTAATCCTGGAGTTCTTATTTGAGTTATGGTAGTTTTAATAGTTTAATGCACATAAGAAATACTAATGAGAAATTGCTAGCAAATCTCTCTTCTTTTACCTCCTTAGACCAAAGAACATATAACATCCCCATTTGCAAAGCAATCTGCTTTGTCAGCCTGGCCGAACTTGTATTGAATCTCTGTCCTCACTGCCTCTTCCTCTTGGGCTTGAAAAGAGCCTAGAAATGTCTACTTTCTGCCACTTCATGCCTGGGCTGAAATGCCTCTCTGTTCTTCTGCTGTTTTGTGCCTTCTGCCTCCTGCAAAAATGGGTTCTTTTATGTAAATCTAGCGCTCAGGCTGTCCCCAGAGAGACCTTGTTTGCAACAATCATGCCTTTATCTCCTTTTTCATTATTTTTCTGTCAAACTGCTTTTTCCAAACAGTCTTTAAACCCGCTCAGATCTTTCCTTCCTTAACACATCCCCAGAGTCATCTATGCTGGTGTTACTCACACTGAGCTGCCCATCAGGACTAGCTGTGAAGACTTCAAAATACACCTTCTCAACCTCTCCTATTAGAAATTCAGATTCTAATGAGAATGATAAAAATTATGAGTATTAGTTATCTGCCTTTCATTAATATACTCAGTGATTCTAAATGCAACTGATAATGTTAAATCAGCTGTCACTATTTTTCTTTCTCCATTGTCTGTCTTTCCTCAGTAAGCCTGTTTACTCAAGTGTGTCTTTTTTTCTTTTATCAGTTTTTCCAGAGACAATCAATAGGATTATTTTAGTAGTTTTCCTGAGCAAATAAATGGGAATACATCTAGCCCGCTTATTTTGTTGTTAAAAAAATTTAAATACTTCATGATTTGAAAGCTTGATAACATTAACAATTAGGTAAGACATATATTTAGGGGACTTTGAAAGCGCTAGAATATATAGCCAGACATAACTGTTTGCAAATTTTTCTGCCTCTTGACTTTAGAAATAGAATTTTGAAATGCTGTTGGAGACTTTTAATGGCATCTTAAAGCACCTGTGGATTTTGTAACTGTGGCTACTTTAACACTGAAGTCGTACTGTGGCACACCTAAAGATACCAGACAGTGCTACAAGTCATGATAGTGATTTGCAGCTGTGAATGCTGGAGCTGGTTCTTCACAGACCCAAGTTTTCTCGCTATGTTGCTTCTAACACAGGTCCAGCTTTTTGTCTGCTGTCTTTTCCAGCTGTAATTTCCCTTATTTGGGGGACTTTATTTTATTCAGAGATGGATTATGTGGTCTGTTTGAAAGAAATGGCTTCAGGGGCTGAAAGAGCAGCAGGCATGTATGTAACAGCTCTTTCACCTACATTGTTGGAGTGAGCAGTTAATTATTACATATTTCTAAACTTCTCACAATGTCTTCTTATAGCTGGTTTCTAGATAGTTGTACATAGGGGGATCCAAGGCACTTAGGTGTCCTGCTTTTTGATATATTCAGCCAGGGTTTGGTTTTGAGTCACCGTTTTTAATGCTAAGAATCCAGACTTCACAAATGAGAAGACTATAAATAACATTTCCATTCTGATTTTCTATCAGATATATCCATGCTTTCTTCAAACTCATACTGGCCTAATTCATCACCACCGCTTATGTTGAATACTTCTCACGCTTATGTGGTTCTCTTTGGAGCTTGTCTTTCTTTGTGAGTACTTTCAACAGATACTGGTTGAGTTCTCCACTTCAGCAATGAATTAGGCCAAAGAGCCTTTACCCATCCTCTATTCGACTTGATAGATCCTCTTGTTATTATCATAAAAGTTTAACATTGGTAGAAAATGACAGGAAATTTGACCAATTAAGAAACTTCTTGTATTTTCAGATAGTGAATTTAGGTAATGACAGTGGATTATATATTTCTTTCCAGTCTTATTTATAACTGATATCTTCTGTAAGCATTTTTTTTTGTTTCACTTTTATATTTAGCAATCCTTTCATTAATTGAGAATAATAATAAGCACAAAGTGATTTCCGTAAGCCAGACATTGCTCTTTATGATTGTGGGTGTACACACACATACTCAAACATATATATATGCTTTATACATAATATTTTTTAAATCTTATACCCATCATATGAGGTGGACACTATTGTTATTCTTGTTTTATAGATGAGGAGACTGAGGTACAAACATCATTTAACTTGCCCCAAACTATCCAGATAGTATGTAGCAGAATAGATGTTCAAATATTAACTATTTGGTTCTGGAGTATGCTCAGAATGACTATCATTCATGTTCATTTTGTACATGCTTTAAAATATATTTGTTGCACATAATTCTATGAGTTTAATATATAACATACAATAGGATACATAGTACTATTTGTAGTGCAAAACCAACTTTTCCTGAAAATGATAAGAACTTTTCCCAATCTATTAATTCATGGCAATTCTCACCGTAGAATCATGTATCTTTCTGTGTAAATGCACTTAGGCATCATGGGGCACAGACATTTCCACCTCTAGTCAACCAAAGTTTCCACATCTCTTGTGTAGTATTCTTATGAAGATAAAAGAAGCACTGAGTGAAGAAGAAACATAAAGTGTTCTGGACTTCCCCTTCCCCCTAGATTCATATGTTGAAGCCCTAACCCCCCAAGGCAATATTTGAGAATTGGAACAATGGACAGGTAATTAGGGTTAGATGAGGTCATAAGGGTGGGGCTCTCATGTTGGGATTAGTGGCTTAAAAAGGAAATGGATGAGGAAGAAATGGAGAATCATAGTAATAATAATAAGAAGAAGAACATGAAAGAAGAGGAAGGTGAAGAAGATGAGTAGGAGGAGTAAGGAAAGAAGAGAAGGAGGAGAAAGGAGGAAGAGAGCGCTCCTCTCTCTCTGCCATGCCCGAGGACATAGTGAGCAGGCAGCCATCTCCAAGCCAGAATGAGAGTCCTCACCAGGAACCTAATCTTCTAGTACCTTGATCTTGGGCTTCTAGTCTTCAGAACTGTGTGTGTGTGTATTTTGGGGGGAATGTCTGTTGATGAAGCCACCCAATCTATGGTATTGTCAACTTCCAGAAATGTCTAATTGTCAGCTTCTAGAATATTTATTGTTTTAGAGTACTCCATAAGAGAACAACAAAAAAGAAATTTATGGGACTGAGATACATCTTGTATAAATGCTGGACTTTTAGATGTGACCTATTATCACCTTAAAATTTTCATTAAAAAAATTTCACTACGCTAATCATATGGTTCAAACCATATGACCCAGAGCACATAACAGCTTACTTGTGGTGCTCCACATTTTGTTTTACACAAAAAACATCCATAGAATTTAAAGATCTCTTTTTAATGTTACTGAATTATATAAAGCAAAACAGTATGTGTACCATAATCAATACTACTCTTAGTTGGGACTCATTATATTTTTGTCAGATTTGAAAGATTCAGCCAGAACCTATTATTAAATCAGAAAATATTATGTGTAGGTTGGTATTCGTATATTGGTGTGAGTGTATGTTTAGGAGTGGAAAGTTTGGGTAGAGAAACCTGGTATATAAGAAAGTAGCTTTAAAAGGAGAGAGCAATTGTCAGCAGGATATACGTTGTTGTTATTAAAGCTCTCAATAATAATATAATAATGATACAAAAGTATTAAGGAGCCCCATTAAAAGGGAGCTAATAAATTTTTTTTTAACAAAAAAATAAGGCAAATTTTAAATGGCTTTAATGACTAGTAAATAAAATATAATTTGGAGTTGCATCACAGTGGGAATTAAAACCACTTTTCTTTTCTACTAGACTTTGGGCTGTTTACCTGTTCTCCTCTGTGTTTTCACTGGTCTTCTTCCTGAGGGTTGTTGCTGCACACTGCCCTTCACTCACAGAGGTGGTTTTGTTTATTGTTCATTTTTTATCTTTTTATGCAGTCCTCCACCTAATCATGAGAATCTGCCTGTAAGCCTCAAAGACTTTAGACATGCTTTGAATTAAGGATAATCTATTGTCACAAGTTCCTAGTGCACCGTGTGCCAGAAGGATCCCATTTTGTCATGGGCAGCTTGCTGGTTTTGTTTCCCAAGCATTGTGAACTCAAAGGAAAAAAAAAGTTAAATTCTTAAATAAAAGTGGCTGTCAACTGCTGTTCTCATTTGAACATAGTTTGTCTTAATTTCACAGACTTTATTAGGATATGTTTAGAATATTTTTTATTTAATGATGTTTTTAATGCAAGTTATTCAGGATACAGATGTTGTATCTTCAGAGCAAGGTGTATGAAGTGTTATTAATCTATCTCTTAGTAAAGTATATTTTTTTGATCACTCAGAGAAGACAGAACAATAATGTAAAATTTTGTGTAAAACTGTCGACCTTCCTTGTACAATAAGAATTCCAGAAGAAAATACAGGAAAAACTCTTCTAGGTATCAGTGTAGGCCATAAGCATAGAATTTATGGGTAAGATCCCAGTGACAATTGCAACAAAAATGTATAAAAGGGACCGGATTAAATTAAAAAGCTTCTGCACAGCTGGGAAATAATCAACAGAGCAAATAGGCAACTTACTGAATGGGAGAAAATATTTGCAACCTATGCATTTGATAAAGGGATTCTAGTAACCAGTATCTACAAAGAACTCATGCAAGTAAGAAGACATCAAACAATCCCATTAAAAAGTGGGCAAAGGACATAACGAGAAGCTTTTCAAAAGAAGACAAATGACCAATAAACACATGAAAAAATGCTCAATGTCACTAATCATCAGGGAAAAACTAATTAAAACCACAATGAGCTATCCCCTTGTCCCAGTTAGAGTGGCTTTTATTAAACAGTCTAAAAAACAGTACATTAATGTGATCATGGGGCACCATACACAGCTATGATTTAATAAAAAAAAAATAAAAACAGTACATGCTGGGATGGATGCAGAAAGAAAGGGACACTTATACACTGGTGGTGAGACTGCAAAGGAGTAAAACCTCCATGGAAAACAGTATGGAGACTGCCTGACCAAGTAAAAGACCTACTGTTCAATCTGTGCAGCAATGCCTGCTGGGCATTTACGCAAAGGAAAAGAAGCCGTTTTATCAAAGACACCAGCACTTAAATATTTGTTGCAATGATGTGGGAACCACCCAAGTGCCTATTAATTCATGAGTGGAATTAACAAAATGTATACCAAGGAAACCTCTTCAGCCATAAAAAGGGATAAATTGATGCCTTTGGCAACAACTTGGATGGAACTGGAGATCATTCTCCTAAGCGAAGTATCTACTGAGTGGAAAAACAAACACCACATGTACTCGCTACTAAATTGGAACTAACTGTCAAGCTCATGTGCACAGAGGGAGTAAAACTCAGTGGAGATCAAGCAAAAGGGAGGGAGGGCAGGGGATGGGTGTCCCTAATCGGTACAGTGAACGTTATCTGGGTGATGTGCACACAGTCCTGATTCAAGCATTTAACAGTGATCAATGTAACCAAAAATATTTGTACCTCCACAATATTTTGAAATAAAAAATAATAAAAAGCATTCTAGTTTCTCTCTGTCAAGAAATAGTTGTATTTTTGTTATTTGAGAGACTCTGTGTTATTATCTACACAGCAGGTGTAAATTTCTTGCCCAGAAGTTGCAGACAGTTTTGTGGTGAGACAGTCGATGAGACACATTAAGAAGTTGGTCCAGGGATTTGGATTTCAGCAAGGTGAGGGGGAATTTCCTCCCTGGGTTACTTCAGTAACACTTAATATTCCAAAACTCATTCACTGAATGACTAAGTCAAAATTTACAAAGTTTACTGACTCAACAAAAGGTTATTTCTAATAGTTTGAAGAGAATTGTTACTGACTTTATGACAGTGCTTTTGCAGGTTTAATAAGGATGCTCAATTTATTTACTACGTGTGAAATGTGCTGTGTATTCTTGGCAATTCAGCAAATATGTTCTACTGCTGAGAAAATTCTTCTAACACCAGCAGGTTTGTAATTTAAGCTCCTGGAGGATACAGAACATGCCTGTCTTGTTTAGTGTTGTTTTCTCAAGGCCCAGCAGTGTGCCTGAAACATAATTACTTGAATAAATCTTCATTGAATAAATTAATAAATGTGTATACAAGATTGTAGATGACTGTTAATACAGAAACAGACTTTAAAGTGAGCAACAATTTTCAGGCCTATGAGAATTTTTGTTAACATTATCATTTTATTATATTATTTATAAGGGTGCACTAAACATACTTGAATTCGGTGAGAGACAGCTTCTTGGGAAAATATATAAAAATGTAAACCTAGGTTTTTTAGTTTAAGTAAATTTAGTGATGACTAATAGATTATTTTAATACCTGTTTCAATTTGGCACTAGAATTTGTGAAATTAAACCAATTGTAACTATCGTGAAATTAAAGAAAAATCGCGAATTTGGTATACATGTTTATGCATTTATTCAACCAGCATAATGATCTGATCAGTAGGTGGTTGGAAGTGAAAGAGATAAAACAAATTTCATTAATGTTTCCCATAATTTGTCTCATTTTTATGTGAAAGCCTGGATGGTTTTCCAGACATCTCAGAATTTCCGTGTCCAAACAATGTGATTGTAATTGATGACACAATTAGTTACATACTAAGACAAATTGTGAGCTTTGTTTTGGATAATGGAGGGTTATTTCAACCTGAAGGAAGTACTGTAGGCTAGGGATGCTAAAATTTACTTTCACGATCTAATCAAAGTAGCCCTGAAACATGAGAATATTATTTCCTATTTTTCAATCTCCAGTGAAGTCAAATGTACTTTATCAAATTGAGATAGTTTATTATGGGAACTGAGAATAGATGCAACACTCTCCTGCCATTCTTAGTCACAGGTCTTAATACTTAATCAAAACCTACCTTCTTGCTATTCAGTTCATGTACTTTCCTGATTTTGATGTGTCATGAACAATTATGTATTTCTTGGAAGATTAAAATAAGCCAAAGTCATGAAAGAAAACACATTTGGAGTATGAATGAGGGGCATAATGATGAAAAATAGAACTACCAAGAAAAGCACATGTATCTTCATTACCATATATGCTGTTATTTTTTACACGTTTTCATCTGTTCTGATATTCTTTATCAGTTTTAAAATGTGGATCTGATTTTGAAGTTTCCATTAAAAAAATCTTGCTTTTGGGTATAAATACCAGTATCTAAAAATTCCAATGAAATTATGCCAATGATATGAGGTTAATCATCATATATTCAGCAAATCTTTACCACTCACTGAGAATATATAAATATATGTATATTACATAATGTGAAAGTATATGTATATAAAACAAATAGTATATAATGTGAAAGTAGGTATATCATATAATACATATTACATATGAAGGTCTAACAATTGAGTTCATAAATTCATCCTAGAGAAAGTGCCACCTATCTCATTGCTAAACATCACTTTGGTCACCTTTGAAGTGCTCTGCTTGGGAGCACTTTTTCTAGAATGAGTTCATGAACTTAATTGTCTGGCTCTGTTGGCCATTCCAGAAAAACAGTTCTAAAACTGCTTTGAAGGGTAGGCGCTGGCATGGGTGCATAGCTTCCTAAGTGGAGGACTTTGAAGGTGTCTGCAGTGAAATTCAGTAATGAGGTATGCAGCCCTTTTTCTAGGATGAGTTCATAAACATAATTGTCAGACCTTGTATAATGTGCAAATATATATGATATATAATGTGACAATATATATAATTTAGGCCGACACAGTGGCTCATGCCTGTAATCCTAGCAACTCTGGGAGGCTGAAGTGGGTGGAGTGCCTGAGTTCACAGGTTCGAGACCAGCCTGAGCCAAGGCGACACCTTGTCTCTTAAAAAAAAAAATAGCCAGGCATCGTGGCAGGCATCTATAGTCCCAGCTATACTTGGGAGGCTGAGGCAAGAGAATCACTTAAGCCCAAGAATTTGAGGCTGCTGTGAGCTGTGATGCCATGACATTCTACCGAGGGCAAAAAAGTAAGAGTCTGTCCAAAAAAGAAAAAAATATATATAATTTATAGTATACAATTTAAAACTATATATAATATGAAACATATTATATATAATATACATAGTATATAATATGTTTTATATATATTATACATAACATTATAACATATAACATATTATATCACACATATATAAATTATATAACATTTATAACATTATGTCATATACATATTATAAATATGATGTGTTATATTATATATAAAACATATTATATATGATGTGAGGAAACAGTGTTTGTATAAATGCCATGTAGTATTCATAGCTGTGTGCCCTGCATCATGACAACTTGCCTGTTGCCCCACTAAGCTCTAACATATTTTATTAATTATTATATAATATAATTAACACTCATTAATAATATACACATATTACCTACTATATACACACATGCAGGTATATCTAAATATATATTAGAATCAGTGTAATTCAGGTATAAGTTTCTGTTATGACTTTCTTAATGAAAATCCACATTTAATAATAAAGTGAATTGCACAGTTGCAGAAAGGGTTTTAATGTGTTGGTGGGAGGAGGCTATTCTTTTGTTTCAGATATTGTTCAGATGCTTATTATTTGTATGGAACAGACTGCAGCTGAGGGTACAAATTTTTTAGGTGACAATGTTCTTACTTCCAAGGTAAAGTTTGGATTATAGATGAGCCCTTCGCTGGGTGTGTGTGTGTGTGTGTGTGTGTGTGTGTGTGTGCTGAACACCCTCATATTGTGCACATTTGGTGAGATTCTACTAAATGCCCTCCCTGCTCCATGAAACCAATATATTATGTCCAGTTTTCTAAGTGTGATTCCACTTGGCTGTATTTCACTATAATTTATGTTTCCTACTTACCTTTTGGGATGGTTCACATGTCACCTCGTTCAAGATGCTGTCCCTCATTCCTGTGTGTTCAATATAATGTTCATCCCTGTGTTCCGTATCATTCTGAGAATACCTCTAAAATAGAAACCATCAGACTTATTGCAACTTATTACCAAACACTTTGGTTTACTTGTCTGTTGTCCCACTAAGCTCTAAATCCTTGGTGGACAGGACTGTCTTTGATCATTTCCAGGATCATTTCTCTATCTTTAGCACATCCCACAATATCCTGCCAAAGTAACTGTTATAAATGCTATTTAAACAATTCAATGAATTTCAAGTGATTCCTTAACCAAAGGAAAGTTAGAGATTAAGTTCATTTTCACTACAACTATGAAGTGTTAAGCGGCAGGCCCTGGAATAATTTTCTCAGTGAGGAAACAGTGTTTGTATAAATGTCATGTAGTATTTATAGATGTGCACCCTGCATCATGACACGATTGATTCTTATTTTTGCCTTTAAACTTGTTTAAGTTCTGAGTTGGACTCTGCATACACCCAGAGTGGTGAGATTATATAGAGATGGGGGGTGGAATAGAACCAGACTGTCTCAGATTCCTTTATGACCTCCCCATGACTTTAGGGTTTCTTCTCCAGCTGCTCACTGTCACTGAATCAAAGTTAGATGACCCTTTAGGATCATGTCCTCCAACACCATTATTTTGCAAATGAGGAAACTGAGTCCCATTGTATTAATTTCCTAGGACTGCAATAACAAATTACCATAAACTTGGTGATTTCCAACCACAGAAATTTATTCTGTAGGAGTCCTGAAGGCCAGAACTCTGAGATCAGATGTTGGTGGGTGGTGCTCCTTGTGAAGGCTCTAGGGGACAGGCTTTCTTGCCTCTTCCAGCTTTTCATGGCTCTGACTTTGCTTGGCTTGGGGCTGCCCCAGCCCAGTTTCTGTCTCTGTTTTCACTTGGCCTTCCAGGTGCCTGTCTGTCCTTTCTCCTTTTCTGTCTCTTATAAGGACAGTCATCATTGGACTGAGGACCCACCCTAAATTCAGGATGATCTCGTTATGACATCTTTACCTAAGTTACATTTACAAAGAACCTTTTGTCTAAATGATGTCAAAATTGATGTTCTGAGTGGATACATTTTTGGGGTCCACCATTCCACCCACTACAACCATCTCTCCAAAGGCCTGAAACTAGGTAGCAGTACAGTTGCATGAGACCTCACTTTCTGGCCCCAAGTTGACCACCTCTGCCATCTGTCGTCTGCACACTGCACTGTGAGATGTGCCCTGGCAGAGGGGAGACAGGTCAGGGACCACCTACAGGCAAGATCTCAGTGGTGATTCATTCTATCCATTCAATGTTGTTTGTGTTCTGAGTCATACTGCTCTGGTCTGAATGTTTGTGCCCCCTAGTTAATGTGCTGAAATCTAATTACAAGTGAGATGGTATCAGGAGATGAGAGGTAATTAGAATATGAAGGTGGGGCCCCATATGAATGGGACTGGTTCTTTTATAAAACAGAGAGCTGTCTTATTCCCTCCACCATGTAAAGAGACAGCCAGAAGGCACCATCGATTGGAAAGCAGGTGGTTGCTAGACAGTAAATTTGCTGGCGCCTTGATCTTGGACTTTCCAACCTCCAGAACTGTGAGAAATAAATTCTGGTTGTTTATAAGCCACCCAGTTCATTGTACTTTGTCATAGCAGCCTGAACAGACTGAGACACACACAAAATTGGAAAAAGAGCAGGTGTAATGAAAATTGTTGATTCTGCCCTGAGTGATTCTCCTAAATCCTTTCAGTACTATTTGGTCTAATTATCTTGTAGATATATTTCCCCCCTAGGAAAGAATCAATAGATGTTCTATTCTTTTTCATTTTCTTCCTATATTAGTTATGTGTTTTCTTTCTATATATATAGAATTATATATATATAGTCCAATATTTCAAACTATATTTTGGTTTTGTCTCTTTTTTTTGTGAGAATCAGTTTTTCTGCTCCACTCACCCAACTCAGAACTCATTTCCAGGCAGATGTGAGTGTTTGGAAGAAGCAGCACTGTCACCACCACTTCTCCATAAAGCAGGAAGAGGGGCCAAGACACGTGGGAAGAGCCACATGCAGAAGTGGGGGTGTTTCTCAGGGGTTCCAACCACCTGGGTGAGGACCTAAATAAAGCTCAGAGAGTTCACGGAAGTAACTGAGCAAATTTGCATCTGGTAAAAAATGTGGATTCTGATCTCTATGTTGCCAAAACATATATCATTGCCTATGCCTTCTTGATTGGTACAGTAACAAGGACAGGAGTAGAAATAACAGTACAAAAGATATGTATATGGTGATGGCAAAAATCCATCAGAATGAATAATAATGATCATATGAGTTTTGATACTAGAGTTATTTCTGTGAGCATGTGGGGTCAGAGACTTGGGCCAGGAAGGGAACAGAAACTAATCTAGATGAGCAGCATGGAGTCTGTGCAGTAACTGTCTCAGCTAAGTGTTCACCCCTGAGCAGGCCAGGGGAGAGGAGAAGTTAATCATGGTGCTCATTTATTTATATTGGGTTCTTTCTATGTATTTGATTACTTATTAACATATTGTTGACGGGTCACAAGTTAACTTGTGTTTTCATGCTGAACGTTGTCGATTGATCCTGAGTTAACTTGTGATTGCAGGTGCATTAGCTATTGCAATTTTTAAAACATAGGGTCATGTAGGATATTGTCAAAGCTTTCTTGATTGTGCCACTGGAATAGTAACTAGTGACATGGGACAGGGTCTTCATAAAATTTCTGGTCAACAATGTGTTAATTGAACAGCTATTAAACGGATTATAACATTTGTGTAGTTAAGTTTCAGTTCTTCAAAATAACCATATTATTGGCTTTATAAATACTTAAGCTGGAATAATTTGCTGTTAAAAGGGGAAACTAAACAGGGGAAGGCAACCAAAATAGCTATAACTAGCCTGGAGTACTGAATGGTTGACAAGGTGGGAAGTTTCAGGAGCAAATGTTCTATTACAGACCTCATTTATACCCCCATCCCATATTACTTTTAAAATAACTAGGAGCAGTGTTTTCTGTTTATCTCATTCACCAAAATTACATAAGCCTTTAAATTTATAACTTGTAAATGCTTATGACAAATTCAAATATACATCTTAGTCTATGAATTTCTTTAATTCGTTTATCATAATTCTATTGCTAAAAAAGAGATGGAAAATAACAGATAACATAATTATGTTGAATTGTTGCAAAGGCAGTTTTGGCTTCATACTGCTTAATTTTTCATAGTAATTAGATCCCAATTATGTGATAAAATGATTGAGTTCTCTGTGTTCCGAGATTGTGAGCTTTTAGAGGAAGGCAAACATAAGTTTCTTCAAAGAGTTTTGACCCTTTTAGACAAATCCTCATGATCATGTTGAATTATTGCTATAGCATGTGGGAAGGTAAAATGTGAGTGCTTATGTTAATGGCATGTTAATATTGTCTCTCCCAGAGGGGGCTCGTAATGACCAGTTGTACATACTGGCTGGTGGTTGCTGGAAGGCGTGGGATGACTGCCTATTTCCCCACGTCCGGATACCTTCCATTTCCATATCTGGCCCTCTTCCTCTTTTTTCCTGTCTGAGTCTGACCTCTGGGTTAAAAATCAATCCCTAGCCACTCACTCAATATTTCAGATGAAAATAGCTCTGCTGGTTGTCCTCTAGTCTTACACATCAGCTCCAAGTTCTTCTTCCTCTTTCAGTCCACACATGAATTGAGATTACCCTGAGGTGTTTGCCCACATGGTGGAGGGGGAAGACAAATTCAGCTCTCTCCTCCAGTCCAGGGGGCAAGATCAGACCCTGAGTGTAGAACAATAAGGGAGACGAGTGTGAGAAAAGTGGACATGCAGGATGATGTGAAACTGAAGCACAATAGCAGCTCCCCTTACCTGATGTCCACTTCAGGGAAGCGATCCTAGAGATAAGACATTCCAGAAATAGAATGTGTATGTAGGATATAGCTAAGTAAAGATCAGAACCCGAGCACTTTAGCTGGGTCAGCACGTATGAGAGAGTATGTTTGAGGAACAGCTGAGATAGAAGGGGACAGGGGTGGGGGCTTGTGACTCAAAAACAAGGTTCGGGGCTTGGCAACAGGAAATCACTACATGATCTTAAGGTGAGAAGTGGCATGATTTGTAAAGCAGACACTGTCTACTTGCCCAGATCTAAGCTCACATGTAGCTGAGATGGCCATTTCCCATGAGGCTCACTGACTAGTTCTAGCCCAAGCACTCTCACTTCTGGGAGTTTGGGTGCTCAGCTGGCACATGAGCCAATGAGCCAACAGGCATTGGACATTTCATATCATCACCATCAATTTTTATTGTTGGGTATTCATGGAGGGTACACAGAACCAGGTCACACTGATTGATTTTGTCAGATAAGGACCCTCTTATATTTCTTTCCTGTCCCCAAAAGGTATACTACACCCCTGACTCCCACCCCTTCTTCCTTCTCTCCTTCCCGTTCTCAGCTGTCCCCATCCCCCACCCCCACTGTGTACTAGGACCTTAATTGTTCTCATATCAGAATTAAATACATAGGATTCTTATTTCTTCATTCTTGTGATACTAAGAATAATGTGGCAACAGCCTAAATGCCCACCAACCCAGCAATGGATTAACAAGCTGTGGTATATGTACACCATGGAACACTATTCAGCCACTAAAAAACATGAAGACTTTACATCCTTTGTATTAACCTGGATGGATGTGGAACACATCACCATCAATTTTAAGCAAAAATTGAGTTAATGGATTTTTTTTCATTGCTCATTGGGAATATTCTGAGAAATTTCTGCATGGTCCTTCAGCAAGCCCCAGAGGGCTTGGGTTCCAGCTACTCATCAGACTAACCTGTTAGCTTTTACCTTTCACTGGCACACATCCTCATTGCCTCACCTGTGCTTCTTGGATCATGTTCTAAACAAACTACCTGCATGAAAGCCCTTATGTCAGGATTTTCTATTCAAGGAATTCAAACTAAAGGGGTTAGCATTAGCAGTTGAACCAAAAAGCAGACAGTAAGAATAGGGCTCTACTGAGACTGTTCATAAGTCATATGGCAACAGAAAACATTGTTGATTGTATAATGATAAGGGCTGGAATATTATAGCTTCATATTTATTCTGTCCCCCTGCAGTGGGTTGGGTGTAGGTAAAGGCTGAAGCAGAACCACTAATTTAAAGAAGGACTCTCATATTTGAATACAATATGGGGCAGTGGTCATTATATGGGTGGTGGAGGGGTATTGTTATTTGTTTACTTCCCTGGAAGGCTCAAAGAAAGAAAATAGGCTCAGGTCAACAACTATTATTCAATATACACTTTGAAAATTAAAAAATGTCCTTTAGCCACAGGACAGACTGTACTAAAAATCTTATAGGAGTTGACCATCTAATAGATAAATTAAAACCTGGTAGTTCTCTTATGCTAAAATAGGAGTCCTAACACTTTTCAAATTATAACTGTCCTTGACACCTGGAATGGAGATTTTTGAATGGATTCATGGTGACCTTGAGTCCTTAAAGTCTTGTGAACCCTTGGGTAGGAGGAGTGGCTCCCCTGCTCTTGTTCAAGGTAAGAAGTTTCTCCCCAGTGAACGCCATACCAGTGACCCCGGTAACAACCACTAAAGCACTGCTGGGAGGGTGATTTGAAACTTTTATACAGTAGTAGTCTGCAGTTACAGAAGTGTCTTTGAAGATTATTGTGGAATAATCAGAAAGCTCCTGGAGGTAGATATGTTAACGTGGATTTATTACATGGGGCTAGAAATGCCAGTTAACTGCATTTTATGGTAGTGCTTCTTTGAAGGTATAAAGAATACTCCAGTGGGTAAATTGTCAGAAACATTGAGAAGATCAGTGGCGGCTGGTGGGACTGCAAATTAATAGGGTCTTTATGGAAAAAAATATGGAGAATTCTCAAAGAACTAAAAGTTGACCTTCCATTTGTTCCCATAATCCCATTATTAGATATCTACCCCAAAGAACAAAAATTATTTTACCACAAAGACATTCTGCACTAGAATGCTTATTGCAGCTCAGTTCATAATTGTCAAGTCATGGAAGCAACCCAAATGCCTATCAACCCATGAATGGATTAACAATCTGTGGCATATGTATACCATGGAGTACTATTTAGCCATAAGAATAGATGGAGACTTTACATCTTTTGTGTTTACCTGATGGATCTGAAACACATTCTTCTAAGTAAAATATCTCAAAAATGGGAAAAAAAATCTAATGTACTCAATATTAATAAGAAGCCAACATATAAACAATTGTATGCCCACACAAATGATAAAACACAAATATAGTCTAGCAAAGGGGAAGGGTGAGGGGAGAGGAGGAGGGAGGGAGAAGGGAAATTGCTGGATCTCACCTAATGTGCACAGCGTGAGTGTGTTCAGCATGCCCCCTTGGCGAAGGGCTCTTCTACATATTGAACTTTACCTGGGAAGTTAGAACATTGCAACCTAAAAATTTGTACCCTCATATTAATTTGGAAAAAAAAAAAAGAAAGAAAAGGTCAGTGGTAGTTGTTCCCTCTGGGTTAGGTCATGGTTAACTAGAAATATTGCCATGGAATTGGTCTCTGTAATATCAATGGACGTTGATTTTAAAACCATTCTTTTCAAAACCTACTGTGAAAGAGTATCAAAAGCCCTGGAACATTAGTAGAGCACCTTGCTGCTTTGTCCTGGGTTATATTAAATATACTTCTTTCTTTCACAGTATTGTTAAAAAGGACCTTGATCCCTTTGACATTGTGCAGAACCACGTGTTAGTTGACTACACGGGAGACATCACTCTAATTAGATCTAAAGAACTGGGAGGAGCAAATACTTTGTATTTTTAGATTTTAAAAGAATGCGTGTGTCAGGGGGAGGGTGATAAGTTATAAATATTTCAAATTTAAATTAAAATCACACTTAGAAAATTCATGGTAAAGTACTCCATTAACCAAAGTGTTAAGAAAGGTTCTGGCAAGAGAGGTAACAGCATTGCTGGGATGACAAGTGCTGCCTGTCCTCTGGGAGCTTAGGCCTGATGGCAAGAGAGAGCCTGTTAGAAAACTGGGCTTCCTGGTAGCTACAGAGATAATAAGAAAGAGAATAATGAGGCCATGGGGTGGCAGAGCAAGGTGGAAATATTTATAGCAATGAACAGCGAGATTGCAGCTCCAGCAAGGGGGTTGACTGCAGAGGACTATAGAGATGGTTAACAGAATAACAGTGTTTCTGGAAACAAGTTACATGGACAGCCTACAAGGGCATAAAAAGACTAGGTATCAAAAGATTAAGGGGAGATGGAGGGGAGGCTCAGGCAAGGCACCTCAAAAGTCATGATCATCTGCCGGTGTTCCCATCCAGCTGTTAGACTCGGAACAGATGAACTGAAGGAGAAATCTAGTCCCCATGAGGAAAGACTCTGAATCACAGTTAGTCTTCTCCATCCTTCCACAAAGGGACCCATACTCTGCTAACCCTGCTCTGGAGAAAGGAAAATATACAGACCTTACAGGATAGTTGACCCCATGTCTGAATTTATGTTAATGCTGGGGGTCTCAGCACACTGGTAATCCCTTGTTTGGGTGTGGGGTTATAGCTTCCTGATAATAAAGAGAGTCTCAGCTCATATTTGGCTGACCCAGCGTCTACTAGCTCCATGGACTCATGTGGTAGGTTTTTCCATGATACATGTATAATATTCACATATGTACGTATTTAACTTCTATCTATATAATCCGTAACAAATGTGGTGAACTATGACCCTAGTTTCTTGCTATACAGAATAAGAGCTATCACAGTATGGAAAGTGAAGAGGAAGCCTCTGTGGGAGCTCATCCCAATTCAAATCAGGAAATCAGAACACTACTGAATCCTTGGTGGAGACTGCTGCTTCCCTTAAAGATGCGGGGAATGCTGTGACAGTGCTTGTTGTCACATTTCCACTTAATTTATCAATATTGCTTCTTCAAAAGGGGGATGGATCATCTCAGAGACAGTGACCACAGGAAACTGAAGCATCTAGAAGCTCTGATTGACTAACCCAGCCTGGACAGGCCACATGTGGCTGCTGCTCTGCCTACTGTCTTCTTTCGTTTCCTGTTAGAGTTTGAGAAGCAGTTTACACTGCTGGGACAGTGAAAATTTATTCTTGCCCCAGGGCTATTTTGACTTCCCTGATCTGTATCATAGTCTTAAGAGATCTTGAGTATTTGTGAATTTCAAATAACATCACATTGGTCCACCAGATGATATCATGCTATTTGGTTGGGAAAAGTAAGAAATGGAAAGTATATTGGGAGACTTGGTGTGACCTTTGACTCCAAAGGGTGGTAATAAGCCCTACAGTTCAGGGTTTTACACATAAGTGAAGATTTTAGGGCTCCAGTAGTCAGAGACTTATTGAAACATTCCTCCAAAATGAAGGGGCACGTTATTGCATCCTTCAACTCCTCCAAACTCATGCTGAGTGGCACAGGGAGGGTTCATTACTGAATAGGTTGAGAACAGGAAATGGCCTTGCTGCAGCCTGTGGTGCAAGAAGATCTTATGGTACTTAGAGGTTTTTGTAATGGGTACAAATGTCGCTTGGTGTTTATGGCAGGACCTACTGAGAGAATTAGAATATTAGAACCCTGGTGATCTAGAGACAAGTCTTTCATCTGCATCACTTGAAAGGCAGCTCAGGATGCACCTGGTCCTAGTAGAGATGGAAATTTAACCATGGACCGTCATGTTATCCTGTGTCTGGGGGTGATGACATGCACATCATTCTCATTGGAAAAGGGTCCTAGGGAAGTCGAAGCCTCAGAGAATTCACAGGGTTTCTCACATTGCTGCAGTTCTGGATGATAACTGGGAGTGGACAGTTGCTGTGACAATAGTCTGATGATTCTGAGTCTTCCCACTACACAAACATACTAGACCATCCCAAGTGTCACTTGAAAATGGATAGCAGAGAAAGGTGATAAGTATTAATTACAAAGTCAGAAACAGGTGCGAATTCAGTTTCTGTAGCTTCTCCACCTCCTCTCCCATTTTAAAGCTTTTGTTAAAATTGTGGCTAGTCATCACCTTGGAGCAGCAGTAACAGAAGGACTTAATTTGGGCCGTGAGGGTTCTGAGCTGTGCAAGGGGTAAATGAGAGCACATGCCATTGAAGCCCCACCTGGGGTTCTCTCGTGCCAGTTTACCATAGTGCAGTGACTATTTCCCAGTCATGCTAACCGTTTCCAATCTTCTTTTTCTTTCTTTCTTTCTTTTTTTTTTTTTTTTTTTTTTTTTTAATATATATTGTTGGGGATTCATTGAGAGTACACAGAACCTGCCTGATGGAAGACTTCAGTGTCACAAAAGCTTGCCACATCCATAAAAGACCCAGAAATGGCCAGGATTGAATGTGCAGTAAAACAACCCTCAACAATGATGGTGGTTCTGCTCCTCAGTCGGGCCATTCTGTCCCGTGCTCTGCCTGCATCCCCTGACAGTCCCCACCAGGACTGAGCTCCAGTTGCCCCCTGGAGTATCCCATTCTGGGCTCATTGCCGCACACGGTCTCATTGCCTCACCTCTTCACCTGTGTCTCCCATGATCACTTCCCACACAGATTACCTACACCAAGTCTTCATTTCAGGGTCTATGGTGTGAGTGATTCCTGCAAACCCAGCAATTTTCAAGATCACTCTGCAATATGATCATCATTCCATTGTAATATGGAAAATGGATGGGAGGGGGTTAGGAGTAAATGTGGTGAGACTGAAAGGACATTTAATGTTCCTGATGAAAGGGGATGGTGGTGTAACTTAAGATTTTACTACTTACTTGCAGATTTCTTTTGAAATTAACTACCATGTATACTTGGATCTCCACATATTGTCACCCATCAGATTTCACATAAATCCCACTTGCCTTTTAAATCATTTTGTGATTGCTTCTTGCTGGACCCATCCTCACGTATCCAACTCAGGAGCTCTGTCTTGCTTCTCAGTCTGGCTGTTTATGATCAAACATCCCTGACCGAAGCAAGCCCTAGCTCAGAATAAGTGTCAGTTGGCCATCAGTTGTACTCTCCATCTCAGCTAATTCCTCCCGCTCCTCACTCCAGTTCATGAAAGGGTTCAAGCTGTTGCCATGTATTAGTTTGTAAGGATAC
Source organism: Loris lydekkerianus (assembly GCA_963574355.1). Classification (NCBI taxonomy): domain Eukaryota; kingdom Metazoa; phylum Chordata; class Mammalia; order Primates; family Lorisidae; genus Loris; species Loris lydekkerianus. Next base: position 4,577 of record CAUYPK010126593.1, on the reverse strand, counting down.
ACGCTGTTTTCCTTAAAATTGGATGTTTCTTAGGGGAAATAATGTTATTTCTTTCTATGGATGAGACAGATAGCTTGAGATGCTTCAAAATCATGACAATGCTGGTCTGCCTCCTTCCTTCCTGAGATCCCACCTCTTTGCTGGAGTGGATGTGCCGTCTGTTTGGCTGAGAACACAGCTCCCTTTCTTCAACTTCAACAACTTCATGGCAACTCTGTCCCTTTACATATGACGCCTAAATATATGGCTCCCGCTCTTACCATATCTCAAAATATCTGCACTTAGAATCTCTCGTTAGTGAATTCAGTAATGAATTGACTGTAATCCAGGATCTAGCAAAATTTTGCTTGAGATCTCTGATATTTGAAAAGAACTCTGTGTTTAAGCAAGTAAGAAAAATATGTGCACAATGTTAAATAGTAAAAATGATGCAAATAATAATTAAAGGAGAAATGTTCCAATTAAATGAATAAACACTTTGTACTGTTCATGTGGTGGAGACACCAAGATGCTTGGAAATGTGTGGGTCCTCTTCTTTATGACCACATGGTAGACGGCATTTTTAAGTTTCCCACAATATTAGGAATGGCCCCGACTCTGAATCTGACCCATGGAGTTGTGAGTCTGTGTGGTCGTCTTTACACTAAGAGACCTCTGTTCCTTCTCCTCTGCTCTCTGTTCTTTCCTGTGGGCAGAGCATCACCAAGGTCACCTTGGAAGCCGTGCCTTGAAGAGGACAGAACTTTGACTCCTGAGTGGTTCACTGACCTCAGTGATCTGTGAGCCTGTTCAGTAGTGTTCTCTGAGCAAGAAAGTAAACTTTTATGTTTAAACCATTATACAGTGTTATAGCTGATAGCTTATTTAATGCAGTTCTAAAATTAATTAAAACTAAAAAAAGTAAGAGTTTATTTCAGGCTGGATATCCTAAAGTATACTCTTAAGAAAATGTAGAGTTTAAGTGAGTCCTTCTGAAGGATGGGGAGGGATGTGAATCAATTGAGATAGGCATGGATATTCAAGATGTATCAAAAAATATGACAAAAGTCAAGGAAAAATCTTTGTGCAAAGAGGTGGGGAGGGGCAACGGGCAAATCAGTGTGAGCAGAGTGAACAGATTTTAAGCCTAGCTCAAAGCTATGGTGGGTAACAGGATTAAGCTAGATTGTGGAGCGCTTTTAATAACTGGGTATTTTGATTTTATAATGTCCACAATATGTATATTCAAAAGCAATGAACATTGTGCCTACATAATAAAAGAGTATTCTAAGAAGATTAATCTTGTAAATACAGTTTTGAGACCAAAATGAACTCTTTCTGGGAGTCCAAATAAGAGGCTCTAGAAATGGTTTTATAGGAATTACTAAGGTCAAGAATGTTAGAAAGAAAGTAGAAGTGGCTGTCTCAGCTGTGGGGAGAAGACTTTTGTCTTTCAGATCTAATTCTAAATCTTGAGGATTTTCTTTTGTTTTGTAAATAAATAGGAAAAGGCAGAAGCGATCAATTTCATCTGCCTCTCAGCACGACCAAGGATTTGTCTAATTAGTTTTATGAAATGATAGGCATGTATTCTTTAGAAATGAGTTTGCTTCACTGGCGTTTATAGTGTTCCTTTTATTCATTATGCTCTTCGCCTAATGAGACAGAAAGACATCACAAGAACAATTACATAATCCGAGTTGCGCCTGAATGCTAACTAGTAGGGTCACAGGAAGGCACAGCAGTGCCCAGCACGAGGTTCTGATGGGGGTGGGGGAGGTGGTGCTCAGGGACATTGATCCTCTCTGCAAAGCATCAATTATGTTATAAAGTCATGAGGTTAAAAGGTTTACAGGTGGGGACTATCAAAGATTGAGACGTACCCTGGGCGGCAGGTGACACATTATGAAGAAAGTACGAGACCTCAGATAAGTTAAAAGAAATGAGTAATTCAGTAACTCCTCAGCTCATTGAACTTTCTGTAGTGTGGAGAATGAGAGTTCAGTGTAAGGGGGGAATAAAGTATGACAAGTAATCATAAACCTAAGTTTCTGGTACATTTATTTAAATCCATTAGAGCTGCCCTGTTTGGGAAACTGCTCAGACAGAGGTTAAAGATGTGAAGTAAATAGCACTAGTATCCTCACTGATACACTTAGAAAGCTTTAAATGTTTGTTATCAGCCTGCCATTAAATTCACCAGGAAGAAAAAGAAAACTCTTATAATAGACTAATGTATCTTCCCTTGATTTCCTTCTCAATCCCCATCCTCTCTGTTTATCTTAACTCTTCAATTCCTCATGTTAATTCTCACATTACTTAGAGTTGATTCTTCTTAAAATAGCTTGTTCATAGCGTGATCAGCTGGAAACACTGTAAACAGGAAGTATTTGTACATAAGCCCAGATCTCTGATTTCCAGACTTTCAAATGATTAATGTTATCCGGTTAAATATTGCATTGGTCAATATGAGAGAGCCAAGACTCAAGAAGAGCAAATAAGCATCCATTTCTCACTGTGAGGATAGAGTGGGGGTTCTGTGCTCTAGCAGCTCCTCCATGGCAACCCAGCATCCCGGACACTACGCCCATGATTTGTGACTGCACACTCCTTCACTATAACTCATTGATAACAGGGGTCTTGCCTGTGCTTTACTTAATAAAGAGCAAGAAAGTCCTAGGGGCCAGATACAGTGCTCACACCTATAATCACAGCATATTGGGGGGTTGAGGCAGGAGGATCAGCTGAGGCCAGGAGTTCGCCTGGGCAACATAGTGATATCCCATCCTTACTATATATATATATATATCAGTTAAATGTGATAATGTGTGCCTATAGTCACAGTTACTGGGCAGGCTGAGGCGGGAGGATTGCCTTATGCTCAGATGTTTAAGGTTATAGTGAGCTGTGGTGATGCCACTGTACTCCAGCCTGGGCAGTGAGACCAGAGAGAAATAAAAAAAAGAGAGAAACTTAGGATGCATAATTTATCCTATTTATTATTTAGTCATTAACTATCTTTTGAATGTCTACTTTGTATTATGTGTGAGGGCGAGTCTTGGGTAAAATGCAGTGGAAAGACAGCCATAACTCCTTTTCTCATGGAGGTTCTGTCCCTGTGAGGAGGCATGAGAGCTGAGTAACTGTAACAAACTAGGATGTGTTGCAGTGGGGACATGCAGGGTGGTGTTCAGGCACACACTCAGGAATTGATGCTACTCCATGGGCTAGAGAAGTTCTCCTGGGAGACACTGATGCTTTAGTTGAGACTAGGGGGAACCATGGAATCAGCGAGAAGGTGATGTGAAGAGGGGGATTTTTGGCAGAAAGAAGATCGTTGGCCAAGAACATGCACAGCTTAGCGAGACGGAGGGAGTGAAAGAATCTCAGTACATTTTGAGAGCAAAATATGCATTTGGGTCTCCAGAAATCACACTGGCATGGGCCATAAAGTGAATTTGAAGCCTTATGATTTTATCTTAGAAGCAGTAAAAACTTACTGTAGAGTTTCAAGCAGGGAAGGGGCTTAATGTTGGAGGGTAGAGAGTGGATTAGTGGCAGGAAAAAGGATTGCAGTTTGTGCAGTATTTAGGAGAGGGGGTGGGAGCGTGCTGTGGGGTGGCAAATGGGGTGACAATGGTCTGAACAGGCAGAACCGTCCAAATTCAAGGCAGTTTAGAAGGTGGACCCCTTGAGTGTCTGAGAGGGTGGGATCAGATATGGCTTCTGGGTATGTGGCTCAGAAGTGGGTAGATGAGATTTTATTTGCTAAAACAAAGGTATTCAAGGGAGTGAGAAAGTTTGAGGAGTGAAATTATTGGTTTTGTCTTGAACAGGTATGATATCTAAGTAAAAATTTTTAGTATATAATTGGGTCTATGTTTGGAACTCAAATAAGGTATATAGAATGGTGTGCATATGTGTGTATGGTGTATTATACATGTATTTGGAAAATGTCACATACAGAAGATAATTAAAGCCTTAATAATACATGCGATCCCTGAAGTGGATCGTACCCCACAAGTAGGGTATAAGAGAAGGCTGAATGACGTTTAAGTGACAGGTAGATGAAGACAGTATGTACAAGAGATGGAAGAAGGCTGCTCAAAATACTGCCAGCAAAGCCAAGGGCATGGTGTCCCAGGAAGGAACGTGCCTTTTGTGTGTCAGGAAAAGTAAGGACCAAGGCCCTTTGGACATAACACTGTCTGTTATTAGTAACTTTAGGGGAAAAAAATCAGTAGATTGATAGGAATAGAAGTCAGAATTGAGTGAGGTGTTGAGAATTTGAGAGAGTTAGTAGAGAAACTGGTAGTACTGAAAGGGTAGTTGGGGTCCAGGAAGGCTTTTGTTGTTGTTGTTGCATTTCAGTGGTAGGAACTTTAAGGTAATTAAATATTAAAAGAGGTCACTTTGAATATATAGAAGAGAGAATAGACAATAGGTGGAAACAGATTTGCCCTGTTAATACATATCCATGGGCAGAATGGAGGGATCTAAGGTTAGAGGTGGAGGTCTGCCCTGCCAGATGGAAACAGCTTTGCACTGTTAATACATATCCATGGGTAGAATGGAGGGATCTAAGGTTAGAGGTGGAG